>CATIWR010061445.1:0-17131 GCA_949677035.1 Omphalea diandra
CAGCAGCGGATGATGAAGAGACGATGATTGCAGGCAAAGAACCAAATTGAAGAGACATGATTGAGCCATATTTTTGAGCTAGACTATGGAGAGAACGATGCATGGGCGGCTTTAGGAGATGGAGGTGGCCGATAATGGGAAGGGCTGGTGGGGTTGGAGGGCGATTTTTGTGGCATAATCTTGATCTGTAGAATTTTAAAGCAAGGAGGAGGAAGAGGAGGGTAATGAAGAAGTAGAGTAGTCTGTCATCCATGGTTTGCTTTAGCATAAAAATTTATTCCGTTTCGCTTAAAATGGGCGAAAGGACATGAGTTTATATAAACGCGGTCAGGAGAGGAATCTAAAGTGAATTTTACAATAATTTTTTTTACATGATTTAATTTAATAATATATAATAAATTTATTTAATTTAATAATATTTAATATTGTATATTTTAATAATAAATAATAAATTTAATTTAATTTAATTTAATTATAATAAATTACTGACTATGATATTATAATAAATATAATAATGTGAATTATTATCATGGATTGAGTCAAGATTTGTGCCGAGAATACCATTGCAATTAGGCAAACTTCTTGGGGCCCAAATTAAATGGAAATCCAAGTCATAGAGCAAGGTTGAATGACGATAGTGCACTATAGAATTTTTTGAAATTAGTTTGAAGGAGAGGATGAGATGCTGTGACTTTGCAAGCACATTTGGCCCTTGTTTGGTTTTTTCTGAAAACAACAGGAAAGAAAAATAAGAGAGAAGACCTATTTCTCTCTGTTTGAAAATAAAAGAAAAATTAGAGAGAAAGGAAAAATAATGAATATTTTCTTTCTATATTTTCTCTTCAAAATGAAGAGAAAATATGAGAAATTCAAGAGATTTTTATGAAATTATAATTTTATCCATTAAAAGAAGGTAAAATCGCTATGGTGAGTAAAAATCAGACTGAACAGGAAAAAATTGACCGAATCGAGTTAATTCGGTTCGGTTTGATTTGATACTTTAATAAAAATCAGTTTGATTCGGTTATAATTTAAAAAAGTATTTTTTCAGTTTTAGGTTCAGTTTTTTAGAAAAAACCAAAAAAATAGAATAAACCAAAGTAATTAATAAATCAAATCAATTTGAATCGAATCAAATTTAAAATACATATAATTTAATTAAAATAAATCGAATTGAACTTTTATAGGTTTGGTTCAGTTATAGACACATAAATTGTAATTTAATTGGTTTGATTAATTTAGTTTTTTCAAAAATTTTGATTTGGTATTCCACTAGTTATTTTATTTTTTTGATTTAAAATCAACATAAAGTGAATTTAAATTATAAAATTAGTAAAATAATTTAATCTTAAATTTTTTCTTGAAATTAATTCTCTCAAAATCTTATAACTTTTTTTACTTAATGTCTTTGTAGTATCACATTTATCAATTGAAGTTTAGTGATTGAATATTAAAATATTAAAAAATAATATTTGATAAATATTAACATTTAACGTTTAATTTAAAGACTAATGTTTAATATTTAAAAAATATAACTCAAAGTATAAATACATTTTTTTAACATTTAAAATATAAAAAACTAATGTTAGATTTTTTTTAGTATTAACATTATATAAATTTTTATTTCATATAAAATCAATTAAATTATAAAATAATTATTTTTTACCATTATACAATATAATTATATATCTAAATATTTTCTTGAATAAAAGATTAAATTAAAAATATATAAAATAATATTTTCTTTTTTTCATATTTTACATTTTAAATAAAAAAAATAAATTTATTTTTCTTTATCTCATTTTATCCAAATATAAGAAAAGAAAATAAAAAAATTTATTTTTCTTTCTTATTTGTTTTCCTTCCTATGTCATTTTCCCAGGTTAGGCAATAATTTGCTTGTAGGAATTATGAAATGTGCATGTACAATGATCGCCATTTGATCTTTTAAGAGAATTGATGAATAAAATTCAAAGTATTATATATATATATTATATATAAATTTTTTATTACATGTTCTGATAGCATTTCCGACCCCTTTTTTTCAACAAAGCTCGAGTGATAAGTAGTAGTCTGATATTTGACTGTCAATTCATGGAAGTTTATTTTTATTTATTTTTCAAATTTTTAATATACTTTAAAAAATATATATATATGTGGAGGCCTTCTGCTTTCTTACATGACCGGCGGCACAGTTTAGCTCTACCTCCGTTTACGTCATTGAATACGCAAACAATTAAGCAAAATTTCTATGAACTGAATTTGTCTATGTAATAATATAATAGGAAAAGTCGCCCTACGAAACGTGCGCAGAAATCGATCTTCAATTTGTCTTATCTTCCTGCTGACGTGGAGAGACCAGTCTTTCTGATAGCATCCCCCAAATCTGCTAATTAAGCGAGCCTATAGACAGACGTGTGCAAATCATCAATTTGATTTCCATCTCAATCGAATCGAAAATTAAAAAATAATAAATTGAATTGAATTAAAATTTTTTATTCAATTTATTTATTTTTGTATTTAAAGTATTTAGACGATTATAATTTTATAGCCTATTTTAAATATAAATTGCATTTTTCATTTCATACAAATTCACATTGCAGTACAAACAATTCACCCAAAATTTTAATTTAACAATTACAATTAAATTATAATCTATAATCATAATCAAATTTCATGTAACAACTTCATTAAAATCACAAAAACTTAGATAATTTTACTAGCTAAGAGCAAGAAAATAAAACTATGATGATTTTACAAGCGACAAATAAGGAAATAAAACTCTAATAATTTTAAGAACTACAATCAAGAAGGCATTCCAAAAATCCTTAAAACATCAAGAGTCCAATATAAAAAAAAATATATATCCATGAACAAGCCAATATCAACCCAAATAGAACAAATTTCCTTAAAAAAAAAATCAATAAAACATAGCAAGGTAGTGGTAGCATATACAAGTATAAATAATATCAAAAGACAACAACACACTGTAAGCCATCATAAATAATTTTTTATTAAATTTTCGTAGTTCAAACTTTTGCTCCTCCTTAAGCAACAACACTAACAATACTTTCACCTAAAATACACAATGTTACCAGGTCAAATTATAGTTTAATATAAAAAAGAAATGTAGAGCATGAATACAAATTATAAAATTTAGAAATGTAAAAATACAGAATACATAATTAAGATCGTAGGTTGTAGAATGCAAAATGGGTAATGTATTAAAAAAACACCCTCTAAATATGCAAATATACTTAAAAGACAACTCAAGGTGCATTAATTGTTATCAGTTATTGATGGTTGTGTTGCAACACTTGCTAAATTTAGAAAAAGAAAACGAATAGAATAGCAATAAGTCATCAAGTAACATGCACCTAAAAAAATCAAATGATGGCAGAAAAATAATAAAATTTAGCTTTACAAGTTCAAGTTTATATCAATTTCATCTATATGTTCTTTAACAAAAGTTAATGTGGAAGAAACTTGAAGCCAATCTTAAGCATATACAACAGTTTCCACCATTTTAGGTTTTAAAAAGCTTATAACTGCATCAAACACTATTTCTCTTGTAAAATGGATTCAGAGGCAATTGTGGAATTGGAAACTGTTAAGATATCTCGAGCATATTAATAAGATATGTAGTAATTTAGCTTCCACCACAACTATATATCAAAGTGATGAAGATTGTTATTTTTTCTTTCAACGATACTGATTCAACAATATGCATCAGATTTTTTGTTGATATTTTTTATTTTGTAATGATTATAATTTGTGTAAAATGCTCCAGAATTGTGTAGAAGATTTGGAGTAGTTAGCAACTTATAATGGAGCATAAAGTTAGGCAAACAAATCTCCTTATTTTAAGGAAAGATAGTGACCTACTATATGAAAATTTTGTTGTATAAATACTTGTAAACAAGCTAACGGAAGTGTGAATTGTTCTAGCTCAAAAATTTGTTCTTTTTTCTCAAAACTAAGGTATGAAACTATATCAACTGGTATAAGAGCGACTCTGATCTTTGTGGGACTATGTGAGAGAAAACAAGTAATGAAACCTCACTTAGAAAACCTTAAAATTTGAGAGATTTCAGTGTTCATTGCATTGGTCATGAGTAACAACATTTTTGCTCATTTTCCTCCAATCTTCACTGGAGAAAATTATCATATGTGGTTAGTAAAGATTGAAGCATATCTTAGAGGTTTGCTACTATCGAACTTCGAAGCTGAATTGCCAGCAAATCCAACTCTCAATCAGCTCAGACTATATGAAGAAAGGGTCTCCAAAAAATTTAGAACCTTGAGTAGTCGACATTCTGTAGAAAATGAGACTGTCCTTATAAGGATTATGACATGCAAAACAACAATGGAAGTTTGGGACAAACTCAAGTCAGAATTTCAAGAAATTAAGAAGACAAAACAGATGCAGACCTTCAATCTAAGGAAGGAGTTTGAATTTCTTAGAATGAAAGAAGCTGAAAATGTGAAGCAGTACATTGATAAAGTAATGAAAGTTATGAATTGAGTAATGAGTGAGGATTTACAAAAAAAAAGAGTTTTGCAGAAAGTAATGGTAACTCTCCCAGAAAATTTTGAAGCAAAAATATCTTCCTTTGAAGATTCATGGGATTTGTCACAACTTTCTCTTATAGAGCTTGTAAGTGCTCCACAAGCTGTAGAACAAAGAAAAACATTCAAAGATGAAGAAGTTTAAGCATAAAGCGCACTTGTGTCTGAAAAAACAAAAGTACAAGTTGATGATGCAAAAAAATATTTTCAGTCAAGGAGAGGTAAAGATAAAAAGTTCAATTAGAAAAATAAAGAGAGAAACAAAGGAATCAAGTATCCTCTTTGTGCTTACTGCAAAAAAAAAAAAAATCATTCTAAACTTATTGCTAGTATAAACCTAGAGTCTGCAAGCAGTTTGGACACATGGAGAAGGTTTGTCCTAGCAATACTAAATCAATAAAATCAAGTTCAACGTGCTTAAGTAAATGTAGCGCCTGAAATGCAGGAGGAAAAGCTCTTTTTTGCTACTATTACTAAAGAAAAATTATCAGTTGTAGCTTAAAACACTAATATATGGATGATTAATAGCAGTTGCACACATCACATGTCTGCAAATTTAAAGAACTTCAAGACTTTGGACAAATAATACTGTTCAAAAGTTAGACTTGATGATGGTAGGCTGGTGGACGTTAAAGGAATAGGTGTTGTTACAATGCAAGCCTTATCAGGTGCTAAACTCATTTCTAATGTATTGTTTGTGCCTGATATAAGACATAATTTGTTAAGGGTTGGCTAACTGTTAAACAAGGATTATACTGTGATGTTTAAAAACAAAACTTGTGTGATTTATGGTCCTTTTGGTTTGAAGCTTTTATCAACCAAAATGTGTAATAAAAGTTTCACTTTTGATCTAATAAATTCTGAAAAGCTATTGTTGGTGTTGAATCTAATTCTTATCTTTAGAACAAATGACTAGGCCACAAAAACTATGATTCACTAAAATTACTTGAAAATGGAAAAATGGTTGATGGTTTACTTATTATAAATGTGCCATTTCATCTTTGTGGTGTATGACAACTTGGCAAGCTAAGTAAAACTTCATTTCCTATAAACCAAGCTTGAAGAGCTACTGAAAAGCTCCAATTGGTTCATACAAATGTCTATGGACCTATGAGCATACCTTCTTACAATGGAAGCAAGTATTTTCACTTATTTATTGATGATTTTTCAAGGTATTGTTGGGTCTATTTTCTTAAAAACAAACCTGAAGTTTTCTTGATGTTCTAAAAGTTCAAGGCTACTGTAGAGAATCAAAGTGCATATATGATTAAGACCTTAAGGTCTGACAATGACACTGAATACACTATAACTCAATTTTCAGTCATTTCTCATGAAGTCAGGCATTACAGTCACTTACACACCTCAGTAAAATGGTGTAAAAGTGAAAAAAGAAATAGATATGTTATGAACATGGCAAGATGCTTACTTTTGAAAAGAAATTGTCAAAGAAGTTGTAGGCAGAAAAGTAAATACTAAGCATTTGTTATGCACATGTTGCTAAAGAAAAAAAGGCCAAACTTGATCGAAGAGCTGAGGTTGGTTTGTTTGTTAGTTACAACTCTGTCTCAAAGGGATATAGAATTTTGAATCCCATCACTGAAAAAGATTATGTGAGTAGGAGCATGAAATTTGATGAAAATGGTGTCTGGAATTGGGAAAAAATGATTAAAGAATTTTCATCTTCTGATGTTGGTAATGCACCTCAAACTTATGAAGAAATTTTTGAAGAGGAAGATTTTGATGATGAAAAATATGTAGTAAAAGGCTTCAAATCGTTGGAGGATGTTTATAACAGATGTAATGTTGTCACTCGTGAACATATAAATGTCACTCAAGCTTTGAAATCTCCATAATGGAAAGTTGCCATTGAGGAGGAAATCAATATGATTATCAAGAATGACACCTAGTTACTTGTTGACAGGATAAAAGACCAATAAGTAATTGGTACAAAGAGGGTATTCGAAGTGAAGACGAATCCTGATGGCTCAATTAGCAAACATAAAGTCGGATTGATGGTGAAGAGCTACTTTCAGTAACAAGGTATTGATTTCACTAAAACTTTTGCACCTATAGCTACATTTGATACAATGATATTACTTCGTGCCCTTTTCACACGAAAACATTGGAAAGTTTACCATCTTGATGTCAAATTAGCTTTCCTAAATGGAGTTCTTGATGAAAAGATCTACTTTGAGCAACCTGAAGGCTTTGTTATTGAAAATCCTACTAACAAAGTGTATTTGTTAAGGAAGGCACTAAAACAGGCTCCTAGAGCCTGGTATGCAAAGATCGACAGTTATTTATTGAAGTTGGGATTTGAAAGAAACGTCAATAAAGCAACATTGTATGCGAAGCAAGCAAGTGTTGAAACATTAATAATCTTAATCTATGTTAATGATGTTCTTATCATTGGAAGCCACTCAGGCTCAGTAAAAGAATTTACAAAGCAAATGCAAAGCATGTTTGAAATGAATGATCTGGGGCATATGTGTTATTTTATAAGAATGGAAGTGTCTTAAGCTTCAACAGGCAATGTTCATCTGATAACAAAAATATGTAACAAAATTATTGAAGAAATTATCCTTAACAGGTTGTAAAGTTATTAGTACTCTTGCAGTTCAAGGATTGAAGCTACAAGCAAATGATGGCTCTGCACCTATTGATCCCTCAATCTTTAGGAGCTTGAATTACTCCTTGTTAAATTTATCAATTACAAGGCCATATATAATGTAAACAACTAGCATCTTATCAAGATACATGCACTCGCCAACTGAAAATAATCTCAAAGCTGCTAAAAGAGTCTTGAGTTATATTCAAGGTATGATTTCTTATGGTGTGATACATAGGAGGAGTCTAGTCTAGAAATTGGTTGGATTCATTGATAGTGATTGGGTTGGATCACTTGAATATTCAAAAAGCACCTTAGGCTATTGTTTCACTCTTGGGTCTAAAGTAATATGTTGGTGTTCAAAAAAGAAAGGTTTTTTGCTCAATCAACTACTGAAGTAGAATATATTACTACGTCTACTACCGTTAAATATGTTTTGTGGCTGAGGAAGATCATGAATGATTTGAAGTGCAAAAAAGAAGCTACAACCTAGATTCTATATGATAACAAGTCTATTGTTGCAATGGTAAACAATCTAGTTTTTCTCATGGATAAACTAAACATATCAAAATCAAATATCATGCAATTAGAGAAGCTAAAAAGAATGTGAAATTGTTATATTGTATTGTTCATCAGAAGAACAAGTTGTTGATATTTTCACCAAGGGATTGAAGAAGAACATATTTGAAGAACTTAGAAAAAAGCTTAGTGTTGTGCATAACTCTTGCAGCAAGGAGAAGTGATGAAGATTGTTATTTTTTATTTCAACAGTACTAATGCAACAATATGAAGTAGATTTTTTTTATGATATTTTGTATTTTGTAATGATTATAATTTGTGTAAAATGCTTCAAAATTGTGTAGAAGATTTGGAGTAGTTAGCAACTTGTAATGGAGCATAAAGTTGGACAAACAAACCTCCTTATTTTATGGAGATATATGATTTGTTGTATGTAATTTGGTTGTGTAAATACTTATGAACAAGTTAATGGAAGTGTGACCTTTTGCAGCTCTAAAATTTATTCCTTTTTCTTAAAACTAAGGTTTGAAACTCCATCACAAAGCCATCATTATCTTCAAAAACCAGCTCACTAAGATAATAATTTAGATCAAATTTAACATAAACACCTTTATTTTCCAATTTATGTCTCTTGAACTTAGACAATAAGAGTTTTTTTAGGTCTTTTATTTATGCTTTTACTGCTTTCCATACCAGTTGAAGCCAAAGTTAAAGCATTTTTAGATTGTGATTAGTTTGATTTAAATTTTAATTTTATTTAATATTATTTAATTTAATTTGATATAATTGATTGTTGAATTAGAAAAACTCAGATAAAGTGTCTAATAAAACCACATTTAAGCATATTAAATATTTAGAACTTGTTTAGTTTAGTAGCTACGGTCAATTGTGAGCAATTAACTATAAGTGATGAATAAATATAAAATATTTGATAATTTAGTGATTCAAGGTGCAGTTAGATTATAAAATGACAAAAAAATAATTAGTTTTATATTTTAATTAATTTTATATGAAACATAAATTGATATAATAATAAATATAATATCAATACTAGCAAAAAAATCTAAATATCAACTTTTATATTTTAAGCATCAAAAAAACTAATTTTTAATATTCAATTATATTTTTAACTATTGAACATTAGTTTTTAAATTGAAACACGTAAAGCTCATATTTACGATATGTTATTTTCAATATTTGAATACTCAATCGCTGAATGTTAATGAGTAAATGTCAAACCAAATATACACTTAGTCATATTAAAGCATATAGGATTTACAAATTTTATATATATATATATATATATATATATATATAATTTTAATTCGATTGTTGGATTTGGTTCTGTTGGAAATTGAGAATAAGAACATTAGGCAACTTAATTACCCGTCATAATATTTTTGTGGACATGAAAACGAAAAGAGTGTGCATATGTACGAAGAAAATAAAATAGAAAATCCAACAGAAAATAAATTTTTTTTGCAATTGACAAGTGAACTTGAGCTGTGAAACTGACATTGATTCGAATTACTTTTGCTTTGGAGAAATCCATTCCCTTATAGGTTTGAACTCAGTTTGAACATTTTGTATTAATTTTTTAATTTTCAATTACTTTGGTTCAGTTTGATTTATTTAGAATTCATGTTCACACTACTATAAAGTACATAATCATTGTTATAAGGATAATTTTTCTTATAATTCAAACCCAAATTCTAGTTGTACTTCTTTGCTCCATATACATTGGTTGGAAATTCTAATTACCATGGAAGAATACTTGTTTTAATAGTTTGAAATTTGTCACTACGCTTGAGATGAAGAAGATGGACATTAACTTGGAAAAAATTTTACAATAAGGAAACAACTCTTGTTATGCATTCTATCAAAATAATCAATTGCAAATAGTTTGAAAAGCAAGTTATTTATTTGGCTTCTTTTAATTAATTACGCATACATATAAACGTGTAAAATTCGACTGCACAAAGCAGTTCTCAATATTATTTTTGAGGACACATAATTATATATTTAGACTTGGAAAACTAATTAATATTGATAAAGTTTTTGCTCACAAAGAAGATGACAATTTCATGATATCACTTGCTTTGCACATGGCCTTCAGCGGATGAGCCTTCGGCATGTTCAGTCCAGTCCCTTCAGTCAAGTCAATGTATTCACCATTTACTCTCTCCCATTCAAAGCATTGAATCATACATCCCAAAGCAAAGCTCACAACCTTGTTGGCAAGGCTCATTCCAGGACACGCCCTCCTGCCATGTCCAAATGGCATGTACCTATACTTGTAGGCCTTATCTTGATCATCGCCTCTAGAATCAAATCTCTCAGGTTTGAATTTCTCAGCATCATCCCATAGTTGAGGGTCTCTTTGAATAGCCCATGCATTAACAAATAAAATCGTATTCTTGGGCACATCATATCCTCCAATGGTGCACTCGTCCTGTGACAAATCTGGAAGCAGTAGTGGGCCTGCTGGATACAATCGAAGAGTCTCTGATACTATGTTCTGAAGATAGGGTAACTGAGGAATATCTGATTCATCCATCAACCTTTCTCGACCAATTTTACTGTAAATCTCATTTTTAGCCTTCTCTAGCACCTGTGGGTTGTTGAGTAAACTGGACATAGCCCATTCTATCGTAATTGATGATGAATCCGTTCCACCAAATATGATATCCTGCACATAAGTAAAAATTGCTGTGAAAACTAGATGTATCAGCTTACTTTTACCCACATAAAGCTTTAGATTTATAAACGGACCCATTTAGTTTTAATTCTATCAATGATAAAAATTAGGTTAAATTAATTTGTGCCAATTGCTAATATGAAAATACCCATGTTTAATTTTTTGGTATATGAGTAGCACTTTATTGTCCAAAATTTTAAAAAATAATTTATATTTTTAAAATTCAATTAACCTAATTTTAATTGAGTAAGATTAGAATTAGAATAGACCAAATTATGATATAATAATTTATTTTTAAAATTTCAAATAGAACTTAAAAATTTAAATTTTTAAAAACATATCTAATATATATGTATAATAGACAAAGTAGAAAAGAAGACTGTATTCTTCTATCAACACCTCATTCATTCATAAAGGAGAATTATAATTTGACATGTAACATTCTATTAGTAGTTTTAAATACTTTATTAAATATTAAATTTTTTGGTTAATACATCATTCTATTAAGAGTTTTAATACCTAAATAATTATTTTTTTAATATTTAGATCTTAAATTTTTAATGAAAATCATTTTATTTTTCATTGAATTTTTCTTAAAAAGTTCATATTTAAAAGAAATAATTAATAATTTATATTTTTCTATATAAATGTAATGAATATGATTATTAATTTTAGAAATAGTATCCATATTATTTTCACGCAATTTAAAATATTATAAATCATTGAAAATTTTTTAATAAAATCTAATCGAATTAGTTATAATTTATTTTTAAAATATGTTGTATTATATTTGATGGATAAAATGTGTAAAATTATAAAGCTATTTCAATAATTTTTTGTAATTATTAGAAACAATTAATAAAAATTAATAAATAAATTTATATCTTAAAATTAATAGAGTATAAATTTTCTTACAATTAGTAAAATCTAAAAAATTAATTTTAAAATAAAAATATCAAATATAAAAATATAAAATAAATCATGCAATGTATAACTAATTTTAACATAATTAAAACCTATATGATCTCATAACGAAGTTCATACCTTATAAGGTGGTCTTAAAAATATGTTTTTACAAGAACATAATATTTTTATTCCTCAATAACCTACACATGTTTGTAGACAACAAAAATATTCATCTAATCTATAACACATATTAGATTCTTTTATTACTTTAAATATAGAATAGAAAAAATTATTATATAAATATAGACTTTATTAATAATTAACAACGATTTTGCTATTCTTTTATTACTTTAAATATAGAATAGAAAAATTATTATATAAATCTATACTTTATTAATAATTAATTAAGATTTTGCTAATTTATTGTAGAATCTACTTGTATTTTATTATAAAAATATGAAATTTTATATTATTATCAGTAGATTACATATTATAATTATCCCAACTATAATTATTACAACAGCATAATGTCTTTTTCTGAAATTAAAAAAGGATAATAATTTAATCAAAATTTTCTGAAAATCATTAAAATATAAAATAATTTTAAATTACAAAGATACGACTAGTTCTATTAATTTTTATATTTCTGTAAGATGATATTTTCCTTGTGGATTAGTTTCTTCACAATCCAGATGCCATCAATTCTTTTTGACGAAGTATTTTCCACTTTAGAAGCAAAGCAATCAGTTCATTCATTAACTTTTATGCAATTACGTTCCACCATACTCCATAACTTTTATGCAATTGGGTTCCTCTAATTCGACTTGGTCTCAGTTTTTACTGTTTAGTTATATCTTGCTACTCTAATTGATGCAGTAGACAGCCTGCTTTTACGATAAACACGACGGATAATCTGTTTCATAGACTTAAGGGACAATATATATTAATTAATTTAAATATGGGCTAATGGTGTTGATTATCAAATGAATATATTGTACACTAATAACCTACGGGCCTCTTAGGTTGCTATGTTAAGCAGCTAGTTCTAATTCGAATCCAATTCCAATTTAGTATAATCTTGATTTTTGATGGTGGCGACCACTTATCCTCTGATACCAGACCAATGATATGAACAATTGACATGCAAACTAACATAATATATGATGAAACCTATTAGAAGCTATGCATAGAATATAAAAGATTTGAGTGCTGACCAATATAAGTCCCTTAATCATTTCATCTGTGCAATATTCTGGCTGTGATTCCTGCAAAGAAAGCAAGTGGCCGATCATTGTGTTACTGCCCTTTTCATTTCTTTCCCCATCTATAAGACCCTGCAATAGCAAATCATTCCTTTTAGCAAGTTCCTTCACTCTCTTGATGAAGCCTCCCCAATCAACCCATCGCAAAATTGGCAAGAAATCCCCTGCATATGAAACGTCTGCAAGCACAAAAATCTCCCTTATCAAAGCCCTGAACTTCCTTGCGTCATCATCTTGGGTCGTTTCACCCTCACCGCAGTACCGTTTCCCTATCACCATGTGCATCATTATATTGAACGTTAGCTCTGAGATCATGGGTCTCAGCTCAACCTGAGTATAACTATGGCCTGAAACTTGATGTAGTTTTTTCAAGAAAATCCGCATCTCGTCTCTTCTGATGCCAAGAAACGCGTTGAGGCGATTCGATGAAAAGATTTCAAGAGCGCTTATGCGACGAAGGTTACGCCAATGATCCCCATATGGGGATGATACAACGGTAGTGAAGTTGTAGTTGAGGTACTTTCCCATCACAAAGAAAGGGCGGTTGGCAAAAACAATATCGTTGTTGGTGAAACATTCTTCAACAGCTGATGGTGATGAGACTACGAACACAGGGTAGGATCCAAACTGCAGGTAGAAGATTGAACCGTATTTTTGAGAAAGGTTTTGGAGAGTTCTGTGCAGAGGTTGCTTGAGAAGATGGAGATGACCTATAAGTGGAAGAGAACGTGGGCTTGGTGGGAGTTTTCTGTGTTGTCGTGGTCTGGTGTTATGTGACCAAATCTTGAAAGCTAGTAGGAGAAAGAGAAATAAGAAAGATGGAAGCATGAGCATGGTACCTTCCATTTCTTGATTTCAATTGCAGTGTGTTCAAAAATTGCTGGTTATACATACATGAGAAAGTCGTTGCATGTCTGTCACCGCGATGAGTACACATGGAATTATCACCACTCGTTCGCAAAAATCTTCTATGATTGACTTTGAAGTTTGTATTAGTCTTATTTGGCTGAAAAAAAAATCGAGTTTTGATAAATTTAATCAATCTTTTAATTTTAATAAAATTAGTTAATTTTTTTAATTTTAACAAAATCAGTTAAAATTAATAACATTTTAATAAATTTAATCAAAATTTAAATTAATAAAAAAATGATATATCATGTAATGTGACGAACTAATTCACATGAATTTTTATAAAAAAAAATAATAAAATCAATTAGCATTAGATACTAACATCAATTAATAATTTTTTAACTTAATATTTTAAAATTAATTAAAATAAAATAATATATCACATGATGTGACAAATCAAGTTACATGAATTTTTATAAAAAATTATTAAAATTAGTTAACATTAGTTACTAACATCAATTAATAATATTTTAACTCAATATTTTAAAATTGATTAAAATAAAATGATATATTATATGACGTGACAAACCAATTAACATGAATTGTTATAAAAAGCTTTAGTGTACTAGCCACAAAATCAAAGCCTTAATTTTTTTTTTTTTTTTTAGTTGTAAAGAAGTGAGGAGCAAAAAAATTAAAATTATTTCTTTCATTTAATTTGTAAATAAGAGATAAAAGAAAATAAATGAAGAGAAATAACATTTCTCTAATATATTTTTAGAGAAAAATTATACCAATAAAAATTTCTCTTCATTCTAGAGAAAAAAGAGAAAAATATTAAATTGTAAAATATGAAATATATTAAATTATTAAAATATTCTTAATTTGTCTCTATATATTATCATTTTCAATGAGGTCAGAAAAATAAATTTATATTTAATAAATTTGAATTTCTTCTTATACAAATTATAAATTCAAATAAGAGAAAAAAAATTAAAATTTTTCTTATCTTTTTATTTTTCTTATTTATTTTTTCATTTTCTTACACAATTGATATTTAAATATGTAATTAATATATGAATAAATTGCATTTCAGGTCATTTAACTTTGGGATTACTTAAAAAAAATTATTATTGCAGTATTATAACTATTAATTTATACTATTACAATTCTTAGCTCTAATTTCCTGTCAATTAGCACCAAGTTGGTGATGATGTGACAAATTAATGCTGAGTCACCAATTGGACCCTCGTTTCAGACACTCAAATATGAAAAAGATAAAAATGTCTCGTGTCCGCATTGACTATTTTGCCCCCTAACACATTGAATTTATCGAGTCTTTTAAAGACTGGGCATTTGATGATCAAGAAATTGAAAAGATTGAGCATTTTGATGATCAAATTCAAGAAATTGAATTGAAGAGACTGGGCATTTGATAATCAAGAAACCATCACGAACTAGACAATGATATATGGAAATTGAAGAGATTGCGCATTTGTTCTTGAATTTGAAAAGACTGGGCATTTGATAATCACGAACCAAACGAATATATATGAATTTTCAGTCGCAATTGAGGATTGGGTCAGGTTTAGAGGAGGGACAATAGCTAGTTTTGGTACAAAAATGAAGACATTGAAGATTTAGCGAATGTCAACCCCATGTCAAAAGCATGTTAAAAGCCATGGATTCAAAGAGAACCCACCTTGCTACAAAATGTGTTAGCGATGTCCACATTTGTCTTGATCTGGATTTGAATTCACCCACCTTGCTACAAAATCGGTGGATTCGAATGCCAAACCCATGTTACAAGCACTTGCGTTTCGGCTTCTAAATGCCGCAAAAGGATTTTGGAAATTTATGAAATTTGTTCAGAATTTAAGGTTTTAGCTGCGTTTAGAATCTTGAAAATTTGTTCGAAGATGTTAAAAGAAGTTGACTCGTTAAATTTGGTTTTTGGCGTGAGTTTACAACTGAGAGAGGGGCAAAATAGTCAATGTGGACATGGAGCATTTTTATCTATTCTATTTGTTAGTGTTTGAAGTGAGAGTTTGCTTGGCACGTTATCACTGACTTTGTACTAATTCAGCGAAAACCAAAGCTAATAACTATAATATTATAATAATTTAAAAAAATTTTAGACGACCACAATAAAACGACTACCAAAGTTAAAGCACTTTGGATGCAATTTACCATATTAAAACACTAAACATAAGATAAAGGATTTGCATTTGGTTACCCTGAGATGCTTTGGCAGCAGGACGCTTGTGAGATTTCAATTAGTTTCAAGGCGCACCTTCCTTTGGTTTGGAACAAGCTTTTGTTTTAATTTTTTGATTTTAGTTTTGTGAGAAATAAACACAATTGAAAGTATTTTTGAATTTACAGGGTTGAGTGGTTCTCTTTTCTTTTTTTTTTTAATATTTTTAATTTATTAATAGATTTAGCTTTTTCTTTGTCTGTGGATGTAGATTTATGCCAAACTATGTAGTCAGTTTTTTCTAATGTTTTTATTTGTTATTATTTTTATTAGATTTAAATAATTTCAGTTTTGTTCTAACAAGTGGTATTAAAACTCAATATTTGAAAGGAACAGTTGAGACAAATTTTGTTTGAGGTAGAGAAAGTTGAGAATGAAACAATATTGAATTTTGATATTGTTATTGAAGATGAAGATAATGGAGATTCAAGAAAGCATTGAGAGAAGATAATTTAATATTTCATGAAATTTGAAAGAAATTTATATTTACTTAGGATTTCTAAATTGTAGAGACTTTCTATTTAGTTTTAACTTGATAAATAATTACAATTTTCCTATAAATAGGATTTAATTGTAAATGTTTATTGGCTTTTATCCAACTTTTTTGAGAATTCCCTTATTGTGAAGGGACTATGTTAAAAAGATTTATATATTTTAGATTGCAAATTATAACTACTCACTTTTACTCTTGTCTTAGTGATTATGATTTAATATTTTTTTAGTTGAGAAATATTTCGATGTGTGATTTTATATTTTTGTTCATATTAAATACTAGTTTGAAAGCTGTCTATTGTATTTATAACTGCCATTATAATAAATTATTGATTATTTTGAGTTTCATGATATTCTTTATTTATGTTAATTCACTAATTAATTTCTCCACATCAATTAAAGTTTTTTAACTTCAGCTGACACTAACACATATTAATAGAACTACTCATAACTATAAATTACTTAAATATATCCTTAATTATATAATTAAGCTTTTTACAAAACCGACTTCAAGAAATTATTTTTAATTTTGAAATCGTGCGTTTGTAAACATATATAGTTTCCAACTTTCAACTAGCAATTATTACTACATTAGTTGCCATCCGGTTCACCAATGGGATGGCTGATTTGCAGTCCCATCCACAGTCCAATCCAGTCCCCACTATAACCATCGACTCGAATTGCACCATTCATAACAGTTAGAGAATTCACATTGGTAAAAGGTATGTAAGATATAAAGGGCAATGAATTAAAAAATTACTTCTAATCATTTTAATAATACTTGAACTCAAATTCATTAAGTTCAATCCTAACTTCATGGGATCAAAGATGCAAAGAGGTTCGAAACAGAGTAGACAAATATTGAAGTGGCCACAATTGCTTTTGACCTAATGATTCAGAAAATTTAAAAGTACATGCATATTTATGATTATAATATAAATTTATAAATTTTACAATTGAGACTTATTTTT
>CATIWR010061527.1:0-29889 GCA_949677035.1 Omphalea diandra
TATATATTCACTTATTTTTGTATTTTTATTATTTTATATTTCAAAATTGATATATGATATAATTGATATATTGCAATCCTACAAACTTTTTTTTTATATTGTTAGGTATTTGATTTTGAAATTTAGATTTTAAATCAATATTAGATTTATATTTATTTAATATTTATATTTAAAAATTTTAAAATTGCCAATTTTGAACTGTATTATATTATTTTATTTGTCTCATTTATCATGTGTTTCATATTATTTTTTTTCCAAAAATTTGGTACAAGACAAAATGAGTTCAATAATATATGGAACGAGATTGATTCTTGACCTTTGAGAATCAATAATTTTGGGTTTGGATGAAACAAAGATTTTCAAATTTCTAACTTTACCCGTTTCATGCAGACCCCTACTTGAAATGATATGATTCAAAATTGATTCAATTAAAATATAATTCTAATCAAAATTAACTATACTCAACCTATAGGTCAATTCAATTCATTCAATTTAAATTATTTAAAATAATTAAGATTTATTAAAAAATTAAAATAACATTCTTTATTTGAAAAATGTGAAATTATGAGCGACTTTTCTCTCAATATGATATTTATCCAGCTGATAAAATACTAGTTTTTATATAAAAATGTTCTCATAACAACTTTATTTTTTATAATAAAAATTTATCAATATTAAGTGTATATAATTATTTTATATATCTATTTAATAATATTAATATATAAAATAATTATTCATAATTAATTAATAAATGTATTGTTATATTTTTTTTATGTATAAAAGTACTTACATTCTTATTTAATTTAAATATATTTATCCCATTAATGAAGTGTATATATCCAATATAGGAAAGTGTTTCAAGTTTTAGGTAGGATACATATATATCCTATGAGTTAAAGTGTTTCTCTGATTTGTTGCATTTGTTAGCCTTGCAAATTTTATTATTTCAACAAATTAGGTTTTGCTCTAATTATTAAGGGGTCGAAATTAAGCATTGAAAATCATGAAGTTCAAGTTCTAGTGCCAATTCTTTGTATTATTATTGGTATTATTATTATTATTATTATTATTGTTGTTGTTGTTATTTATTAATTCTTTGTTTGCCTTCATATTAATTTTTATGTGATAAATTAAAGAAAAAGAAAGAGTAAGGAAGGAATGAGTAACGTAACTTTTTATTCAAAATTTTTTTGAACCAACCATAAAGTATAATATTTTTTAAATCTGAATTTACAATTGTGATCAATCTCTCAAAATTAAAATAAAACTAGCAAACTTAAAAAGATTCATTAAAATAATAAATTCATGCAAAATTTTAATTTTGTTCATTTATTGAATTTTATATAAAACGCACATAAACATTTTTATATGGAAACATGTATTTGCTATATATTTAACATTAAAAATTTTAAAGAAAGAGGATTGCTAAGATTTAAATGTCTGATTTTTTCAAGATTTTAAAATCAAGCTTAGTCTTTGATTCAATCAAAGCTCTGAAGTCATTCAATTATAATTTAGTATAGCATTATATTAAAATCATATATATTATACACATATATGAATTTAACTAGTTTTATTATATACATAAATAATTTATAATTTATATTAATAAATATGAAATATTTTATAAATAAAACAATAATTTTAAAATATGAGATTAATTATTCAAAACATAATAAATATCATTTTATTATATATTATTAAAAATTGAAACAACATCAATTCAAAATCAATATAATAATTTTTTAGTAAATCATTTTCATTTTTATAATAATTTATTATTTATGAAAACTCATAAAAATGTATTTTGAAAAATAGTTATTAAAATTATGATAAATTTATTTTAAAAATAAAATAAAGATTATTATATGTATTATAGATGATAATTTAATAAATTTTTAAAAATAAATATAAAAAGTAGAAAAATTCAACAAACTCGGCTGTACCAGATTTTGGCTGAGTCGATCTTGTTTTGATTGGATCAACTAAGTTTTAATCAAGTTTGGACTATTTTAATTTTTAAATTATCTCAAACTGATCAAAATATATTATTCTTGAGTTTTTCAATCTGATTAGCCAAGTTGGTCTAAATCTATAAACATGACACTTTCTACCCTATAATATATTCATTGAATTGTGTAATATTTTGTTTCTATAAGTACCATTTTTCCTTTCATTTTTTCAAACTTTACTTATTTATATAGATCTTATAGCTTTTTTTTTATATATATCACAGGGCTCTATTTATAGGTAAGAATCACTAATCAACATTTGGAGTTATAGTAATTTTTCTTGTCCTTGTAGATTATTTTTTAAATAGCAAAAATGTCATCCATTATAGAAAAAATGTCATTCATTCAATTCAATAGTTATATGATATTTACAATCTAAGATATTAATAGTGACAAATTATGATTAAACTTGATATAATAATTTATATAATTCAACTCGCTACTTGAAATCACTTTTGTATAACTCTAAAACAGTTGTCATTACATCTTTTTGAATGAAGTTGCTCAAATAAATTATCGTAACATCTTCAAAATTATAATTTTCACATAAAATAAATGAACAATATTTCAAAACTAATAAGCACTGTCTTCAATTAAAAGTACAAAGCAATACCCACATAGAGGAAAAATATATTCATAAAAAAGAGAAAAAAATACTTTTAAAGGAGAATAAAATATCCTCAAAGCGTATGCAACTTCACATAATGAGAAAAAATAAAAATAATAAAAGATAAGTCTATAAATAGAAAAGTTAATTACTCTAAACTCCTGATGTTCGCCACATTTAACTAAATCATTTCTCACTTTTTAATATTATATTAAGTCATCCCTTATGTTTGATTCATTATACTAAAAAATCTTTTTGACGTTAAAAAAGTCATTTTTCCGTTAGTCAAAGAAAATCTAATCAAAAGTGAGTTTTATATCTTATTGGGTTAATTATTTTAAATTCTTTGACATTTGTCATCTTTAATTATATCGTTTATCATTTTTCAATATTATACTTAGTTATCTCTCATGTTTGTCCTATTACACTAAAAAATTTCTTTCAGCGTTCATATGAATTTATCGGAAAAAAATGTCTTTAATGACAGAATAACTTTTTAGTTAAATGGAGCAAATGTGAAAAATAACTTAGTATAATATTGAAAAGTGAGACATGATTTAGTTAAAATATGATAAACATCAAGAGTTTAAAGTAATTAACCTAAACAAAATAACAAATATGAATTTATGAAAAATAATAAATACGAAAAAGAAGATAAAAAAAGAGGGGTTACTGCTAGCTGCCCAATAGCAACCCCAAACTAGAATTAATTGAAGAGAAGTCATAAATAGAAAGTTTCTCTATAGACTTAAAATTTAGTTTATCTTTTTATATTTTTAAAAATATCGTTATCAACTATTAATTATATTTTATGTTTTAATAATATGAATAAAATAAGCTCTCAAACTATAAATAAAATAAAAGTAAACTTTTTTCAATATATTATGAATTAACTAAAAATTTAAAATGTAGAAAAAAAACTAAAACTCATTCTATAAAAATAAGAATAGACAATGTTAAAAATTGATGATCTTTTATTTGAATATATCTTTCATGATAACTATTTAAACTTCTAAATTAAAAAAAAAAAACACAAATATTAGATACAATTTTCTTTAATATTATTGAAAAATATCAATAAAAAAAATTAGTAGCAATAAATAAAATAAGTTCATGAATTTTTTAATAAAATAAGCTAAAATTTTTTTTATTTTATTAAAAAATAAGAGAACAATTATTTTTAAAATTTAAAAAATAAATGGAAAATTATTTAAAAATTTAAAAGATAAATGCAAAATTATATATATATATATATATATATATATATATATATATATATATATATTCTTTGTATTTCTAAAATTATATATATTTTTCTTCTAAAATTTTCATAAGTAATATGCGAAACAAGTAAGCTCCAGATTTTAATTATTATTTATTTATAAAAACTGATTAATTTCATTTCAAAAACTTTTACTCAGAAATTGTAATAAAAATGAAGAATTAGTTGTGCTTTATAATTTATCTATAGCATAATGAAAACAACAGGCAAATTGAGTTTCAGTTTGTAGATATTGATTTGAGCTCAATTAATTATATGACAATTCATTCATAAAATTAATATTAGTTTTTTTAATTATTATATTTAAGTTTATAATAGATCTTTTATACTTATTGTACTATATCAAATACACATAATGCACATAATCTTACTTATTAAACAGAGTAATTATTTATTTTATCTATATGCAATATTATTATTGAATTTTATTTACAAGGTCGTGATTATTTCTTTTGCTCCTTCCAAAACTATGCATTTATGAAAGTAAATTTATTTGAAATAAAAATTTAAAGAAATGGAAAATGGATTAGATGGAGAAAGAAAATTTCTTTTAACAAAGTCAAGGTAGATGCAAGTATCCCATGGCTTTATTTTCTATAATTTTATATTGTTAGAAAGTATATTTATATATTATCATAAATATCTATATGTTTATTATTAATTAATATTTTGATAAAAAAAATTGATATAGTTAAATAAATAATAAATCTAAGATGAAAAGTCAAAATTAATTAAAACATATACAAAGTTGGGACGAAAAAAAGCAATAAGAATTAAACACATGCATCTCCTAATATTCGGGCTTACAAAGATCTCCTAATATTCTCCATTGCATTAATCATTGATATTAATTATTTCTTAACGAATGAAATAATCTATAATTATTTTACAAATATCATACTATTGAAATATTTTTACCTGTGCAATAATATATATGGCTTCAAACTAATATTTATAATAAAAATGTTTATTTCTACCAAACTAATATTTGCAAATTTTTTTTTTCTAAAATAGCATTATCCGCTTGTACTTGCACTTTTTTTTTTTGCAATACAAATAGAAAATCAATAATTTAATTACTTAATTAAAATGGACTTACAAAGTTGAATATATTTGTTAAAAGATGTGTTGGATTAGGTTGTTCAAACCTAAATCAAGACTCTCTCTTGATAATGACAATATAAATTGAAAGGTTCTAATATCAATTTTAAGTATTATTCTTGCAGATATTAAGATATAATCTCATTGGAAGTTGAATAGGAGTGATTAGAAGCAAAAAACTCAAACTACAAAAATCTGCCTTTGAAATTGGTGACTGCGAATTTCAATAACGATTACGAATTTTGAAAAGTGTTGTTGAGATTTAAAAGTCATGACCGCGAATTTTGAAAAGTGTTGTTGAGATTCAAAACTCGCGATCATGAATTTTGATAGCGACCACAAATTGGTGAAACAACATCTTCATATTAGACATACGATTTCGCAATGATCATCTTGTCCAAAGAAAGAAAAGAGCGACAATGAATATCTGTTAGAAAAATCCAACAGCTAGTTTTTGAAAAGAGCAATGGTTTTATGTCACGTGAACTACCCTTTAGACACAATCCAAAACTAGCAATGAATTTTAGTCTCAACAACGAATTTGATCTAACAAATATTTAATGCAAGATATGTCAAATACAACTTGAAAATTTAGATATAGTTTCTTTGTAATGTCTCTTTGGTGATTATTGCCGATAAATACACCATCAAATAGACATGAATGCAAGAGGATAACTATTGATTGTGCCAAAACTCTTGCAAAATTAATTCTCATAATTTTAATTCTTTATTTCTTTGTACATAGTTTGGTGTGAGCTTTAAACACCTAGGGGTTGGATTGAAGAGTGAGCCCTTATATAGAAAACTCTTGTTTAGGTTTGAGAGTGAGTCTTAGAAAACTCTTGTATAGGTTTGAGTGTTAACATTGGGAAAACACTTATAAAGTTTGGAGTGAGTCTAAAACTAAGTTGAGTGTGAGCTTGTAAAATACTAGTGATTTAGTGAAATACCCAATTGGCATATTGGGAGTGGATGTAGAGTTGGTTAGTACTCGAACCACTATAAAACTCTTGTATTCATTCTTGTTGTACTCCTTTTTCTAATCTTTTAATTGTGTGTGCTTCCTCCAAAGTTCAAATTTGCCACCAATCAACCCCCTTCTTGATGCACTAGGGCCAACAAGATGTTATCTGAAATAATAAATGAATGTGTTCTATTTTTATTATTTTGAGTTTAGTTTTTTTGAGAAATTGCAGAACTATAATTTTCTTAAATTTATTAGATGATTTAGTTAAATTTACCGCTAAAAAAAAAAGAGAAACATATTAAGCGAAACTTAATTCCATCTATTATCATATAAAAAATATTAAATACATCTTTATTATATTGATTAAAATCTTACTGGAATCAGGTCATAAAAAAATATTTTCCTTATTTGAGAAATCTGTTGTTAACATGATTGTAGGAATTATTAAATCAATGGCATTAATTATGTGAATTACAAATCACTAAATTAATGATCTTAGTTGTGGTAATCACTAAATTAATGGTCTTAATTGTATATCATAATAATTGATAGATTTTCTTTCTTTATCTAGTCTTAGGTTTCATGTGTAAATACTAGTTTATATTGTATAATACATCTCAGATATACAAATTTCTTCTCTCATAACATAGTATCAGAGCCTTCTTTCTAAATTTTTTCTCTGCATATTTGTTTTTAGGTTTTTGGATCTTGATGTCTATTTCTAGTTCTTTTGCGTTATATTTCTAAAATCCTTACATCAAAATGGAGAAATCCGATATTGTAAAACCTATTGCAATAACTTTGACTGGCTCAAATTATAATTTGTGGATTCAAGGAATGAAATTTTTTTGATAGGTCGTAAGCTTTAGTGTATTGTCATCGAAGATATCATTAAATCAATCAAAGAAAAAAATGAAATTGACATCCAATTTGCATATCGTCTTGAAGAATGGAATAGTAAAAATCATCATATCATTACTTAGTTTTGTAAACCTCAATTTCATCTATTATTATCCAATTTGTTGATTATGACACTGCAAAAGACATTTGGGACTGTTTGGCCAATCGATATCAAACCATTGGACTTGCTCACTATTTTTAATTATGGACTACTCTTTATAATCTTAAACAAGAATCTAGTTAGTTTGTGAATGATTTTCTAACTCAGGTTCAACTGATTCGAGTAAAGATCATCTTCATCTTATTCAAGTTCTCATGGCTCTTTGATCTAAATATAAAGCTATCTAAGCCTCCCTATTACACTGACTCCCTCTTCCCACATTGGATATGGCTATAAAGGAGATTATCTTTAAAGAGACTCACCTCAATCTTGATAAAACTCTAAATTCTAAAATTGCTCTTGCAACTACTTGGTCCTCACATAAAAAATGTAGCAACAACATATGTAAGAATAGTAATCAAATTGGTAATGCTTTTGCTAACTGTCTTATTATATAATGTAGATACTATCATGGTCTTGGTCATATTTTTTAGAATTGCCCAACTCATCCTTTACAACTAAAAGGTGGGTTCTCTAAATCTAAGAATGTCTCGAAGCCTAGATCTGCATTTGTCGTTGTTGCTATCACTGAACGTTCTATTGCCATCACGAAGAACGATTTTGAGACATTACTCAAATAGGTTATCTCTTTTTATTCCCCTGCTGGTGTGTTTGTCACCCTAGGTAATTCTTATTGACTTTTTTTATTTTGTATGTTATGACCACATGATTACTAATATTAAACTCTTATCTTCTACAACTCCTACATGTTCCTTGCTATCAATCCACTGCTAATGGTACTCAAATGAGCATCACTGACATAGGTCATGCATCTACCTCCAATCATATTTTTCTTGAAACCTATTATATCCCTAACTTGGCACTCAATCTTATTTTTGTTAGCCAATTATGTGAAAAAGGACTAAAAGTTAATATTTCCCTTATTGTTTGTCAGGTATAAGATTTACAAATGGGAGAGATTCTTGGGATGGGTCATAGGATGGGTCGATTATTTGAGATTATATCTCTTTGTCTACCTCAAATGTGTCCACCACTACAACTACCAACTCTTTCATTCACTAATGGCATCTTTGCCTTGGTCATGCCTCTGCCAACAAAATTTAGCCTTTAATTTCTTGTAGCTTGTTACAATCTATAAAGTTGAAGTCATTTAATTGTTTAAATTGCCAACTTGCTAAACAACTTGATTTGTCTTTTAATAATCATGATTCTATCTCAGACAATCCTTTAGCTTAATTCATTTTGACTTTTTGGGTTAATTTTCCTATTTCTTTAGTAAATGATTTTTGTTATTTTGTTTTATTTATTGATAATTATTCTTAATTTACTTGGATATATTTTTTAAACATCGATCTAAGTTACCACAAATTTACATTACATTTGCCAATATGAGTAAAACCTAGTTTTCTAGCAATATTAAAATTCTTCGAACAAATAATGCTATGGCATATCAAGATTCTTCTTTTCTTTAGTTCCTTAATAAAAAAAAAAAAGCACTATTGTTTAACACTCTTGTCTTCACACTTTTCAACAGAATGGATGAGTTGAAGGAAAGTGTCATCATATACTTGATTTTGTTCTTGTTCTTCTTCTTTTTGCTTCATGTTTAGAGAAATTTTGGGGAGAAGCAACTCTTACTACTATATATAGCATTAATCGAGTTTCTACCTTAGTTCTTCATAATTTATCCCCTTTAAAAAGTTGTTCGGTAAGCCTCATTAATATTCAATCCTTAAACCTTTTGGTTATGCCTATTTTGATCTTCATGAACATATAAAATTAACACCTCATGATCATTTATTTTGTTTCCTTAATTGTGGGATAAAACACAAAAGGTATCATTGTTGGGATCTTATTTCCAATAAATTAAACATCTCAAGTCATGTTACCTTTTAGGAAAATACCATGTTCTCATCTCTCTCTAAATTTCATCACTCTAATAATAATAATAACTCTTTGTTTTCATTGATTCCTCAATTAAGTTAATTCCAAGTTCTGATATAAATAATTTTGATGCACTCAATATTAGACCTTTTGCACCTACTCCTATTGAACCTGCTCCAATTGTTGATCTTACACTAGTGCCTGCATTTACCCTTAACACCACTCTTCATCATTCCATTTGGGTAAGAAAAACTCCCTACTACCTTACTAATTTTCACTATTATTCTACTATTGCAATCCTTTATGAGCCTCACTCTTATTGTGAGGGGAGAAGTGACCCTTTTTGCTAGCAAGCTATGACTGAAGAATTTTAGGCCTTAAGGAAAACTCATACTTGAGACTTATTCGATCATCCTTCTAACAAGAACCTTATAGTTGCAAATGGATTTATAAAATCTAGACTTATTCTGATGGGTTTGTTAAACATTACAAATCTCACTTAGTAGCCAAAGGTTATACTTAAGAATATAGTATATACTACGAAGAAACCTTTGCTTCAATGGCTTAATTGACATTTATTTATAGTTTCTTAGCTACTGGTACAATTCATAAATGACAACTTTTTCAAATGGATGTCAAAAATGTTGTCCTTCATGGTGATTTTCCAGAAGAGGTTTATATGCATCCTCCTCTTTGTTATCATTCTCCTAATAAAGTTTGAAAGCATTGACAAGCCTTGTATGGACTGAAACAAGCTCCTTAGGTTGGGTTTGGCAACTTTGGTTCCACTCTTACTTAATTTGGCTTTATCTCTAGTCCATATGATTCTTCATTGTTCATTCATCAAACTGATCATGGTATTGTTGTTCTACTACTTTATTTTGATGATATGATTATAATAAGTGATGATGCATATGATATTTCAAAATTATAGCATTATCTCAATCAACCTTTTGAAATGAAGGATCGTGGTTCTTTCAGTTATTTTTTAGGTCTTAAAGTTTCTCATAATTTTGAAGGTTATTATATCTCTCAAGTCAAGTTTGTATTTGATATACTTTCAAGAGTTGGCATTAATGACAATGAAACTATATCATCCCATTTGGATCAATTGCAAACTTACTCCTCTAGATGTAACTACTCTTGAGGATCTTGCTTTATATCAATAACTTGTTGGCAGTTTTGTTTATCTCATTATTACTCACCCTAATATCTCATATGTTGTTCATATGGTTAGTCAGTTCATGTATGCTCTTTTTACATCCCATTTTTCTATAGTAATTCAAATATTTAGATATGTTAAAGGAACTCTTTTTCATGATTTACATTTCTTTGCTAACTTCTTTTTGGTGTTATCTAGATATTCTGATGCTGATTGGGCTAGTGATTTGATAGATCATCATTCTACTATTGGTTATTATTTTTCTTAGATGATTCCTTTATCTCCTAGCATAGTAAAAAATAAATCATCAATATTCACTCTCGCATAGAATCTAAATATCATGCTCGTGCTGATGCTACATCTGAATTAATTTGGTTATGATGGTTACTAAACAATATGCGTGTCACATTATCTTCTGCCACTATACTTCATTGTGATAATAAAAGTTATACATATTTCTCACAATGACAAACACATTAAGATCGATTGTTATTTCGTATGCCATCATATTACTTAAGGCACCATACTTTTGAATCCGGTCTCGTCAACTAACCAAACGGTTGATATCTTCATTAGAACGCATCTTCCCACTCATTTTCAAAAATTACTAAGCAAATTCAAGCTGGCATACCACCTTGAGTTTGGAGAGGGGAGATGTTAATGTGATTGTAATAATTACCAAATCAATAACCTTAATAATGAGAATCACTAAATCACCAAATCAATGACATTAATTGTTGAAATTACGAAATCAAGGACCTTAATTGTGTATCATAATCATGACAAATTTTCTTTCTTTGCCTAGTCTTAAGTTTCATATATAAGTACTAGTTTATATTGTACATCTCATAAATATAAATTTTTTCTCTCATAACATCTATCAACACATAAGAAAATATCTTGATGACTTGCCTTAGTCTGATGATAATTTGCATCGACAACAAAATGTCAAGATTATCAAACCAAAAATAATAATTTGGCTAACAAAGGATCGTATATCATTTATATTGTTGACATGGTGACAATTTCTTATTTGATTAAAATATTAGGTTAGAATTAATCTAAAAAGATGATTTGTTTTGAAATTGACTCTATTAGTAAGTCAATTTAACTGACTCAATTTAATTGTTAAAGTATTTATATTTTATTTAAAAAGTATAATAATATTTTTAAAAATTAAAATTATGAGTAATTTAACCCAATCACAATTTTAAGTTGATTGATTCAAATCTATTTGACAAACCTATTTTCATCTCTATAAGATATTTAAGTTTTTTTTTTTGGTATGAAATCACTCACTTTAAATAAAATAGTTTGTTAAAAAATGATACTCTTTTAAAAATTTTTTTTTTGAAAAGTTGGACTCTATAATATCTAATTTTTATATTTTTTTTTTCTAAAAAGTGTACCAATATTATGTTTATGGTTTGTTTAGGATAGTTAATAAATATAGCTGATCGATGATAGCAAGTACTGATATGTGGTTTTATACCAAATGTTCGGTAAATTATATTTAACAGTTGTTGTTAATTCATAAAATGAGTAATAAATATATACTGTTAATATTTTATATATTGAATTCAATAAGTAAAAATTAAAATATGATAAAATAATATATTTTCAATATGCTTGTAAAGTATAAAATACTATAATTATCAATTTATATTTATAAAATCTTAATAATTATTTCTTGTTAATATTGACCAATATATGTCAATATATTTTTAATAATTAAAATAATTTTCATATAATTTTTTATAAAATTATATGTAATAATTTAAAATAAATTATTTTTATATAAATAATTAAAATATTATAATTTATAATTGGAGTAATAGAACTTTAAGAATAATAATAAAGTAAAGATAATTTTAACTTTTTCTTAATTATAACTGTAGAGGTTCAGAAAAAGCTAAAAATAGAAACTGATAAAAACTATAGTTGACTGAAGTTATATCTAATATCATTTACTATTTTGTATGATTTATCAAAAAAAAATTTCTTAGCTGTTGAATGAAAAATCTCTATTCACTACATCTATCAATTATACTAAACACCCTTAGTTTACTTATTAACTTTTAAAGAAGTATATTACAAAATACTATTTTATCTCTAATCTATTTCATCTTATTAAATAAACTTATTTTTAAAAATAATTATAAATATAATTTAAAATTATTTCTTAACTTCTTTAAAGAAGTTGCAGTTAGTAGCCTCTCTTCTCCTCCGTAAATAGTGTAATTAAAAGAATTAATATATCACCTCTTGCCTAACTTAATTATTTCCTTAGAAAAGATTTAGGTAAATATTTTTCAAAAAAAATATTATATATTAATTAATAGTATATTGACATATAATAAATTTTCTTTTGACATTTTTATTAAGTGGCAAGTATGATAATTTAATTTGAAAAACAATAATTTTTTTTAGAAACATAATTATATCAATAGAATATTCAACTTAGAGTGAGAAACATGCTTCATTTAGTTGCTATAATAATCCATACTTGACATTTTTAATTTCAAATAAATTCAGTTAAATTATTAAAAAAATAAATTCATTTTTTTGATAATAGGACTATAAATCAATTTCATAAAATAATGATAATAATCTTCATATAAAAAGAATCACAAATAAATGAAAATTAAAAACTTTAGTATTAGAAAAAAATAAAAATTATAAAAGAAATAATAAAGAAAGTAATGGAAATATCTAAAAATTAAAAAGTCACACCAAAAGAAGAGAAAAAATAAGTTGTGGAGAAGCTCCTATCCTTGACCTTTTCATCCAAACTATGTCTACAAAAACCACATGGGCAAACAACACAAAAAAACCAAGTCAATAATCAAGCAAAACCAACCTAAGCAAAAAGGCCAAAACAGCAATTTTGCCTTATCAAGGCCAAGGATTAAAGCTACTTTTTTCTACCCCTCAATCTCTCACTGTTATCGTACTGATATGCAGAGAGAGAGAGAGAGAGAGAGAGAAGTACAAGACATAATAGTTGTCCCCACCACCTTTTTCTTCGTGGTTAAAACACTTAACAACCATATTAGAAAAAAAAAACACTACTTTGCTTCTTTTTTTTAACCCCTCTCATCGATAAAGAATCAAGATCCCTTGTGGAGAAACAAAAGGAAAGAGTAGTATATAGAGAGAGAGATGGAGAGATGAAGAAAAGGGTCCATTCCCCTTTGTGGTTGATAAGCTTTTTTATACATAGAGAGAGGGAGAGAGAGAGAGAGGAGTGCACAGTCGCTAATTTTAAAAAAAAACCACAGGCATAAAGAAATATATATATGTAAATAAATAAAAGTAGATGATAGCCGACTGCGTCTGGTTTATAAGCGGTGGTGGTAGTGTTTGTGTTTCAAAGCCTTGAGGTTAGATAATAAATACTGAAGACAAAAATAAAAGCATACACTATTTACACAAACAGTTGTAGATAGATAATATATATAGATAGTTATAGAGAGAGCAAAAGAGAGAGAGAGATGGTGGGCTCAGGAGGCGCAGATAGGAGCAAAGAAGCTGTTGGGATGATGGCCCTTCATGAGGCCCTTAGAAGCGTGTGTCTCAACTCAGACTGGACTTACTCTGTCTTCTGGACTATCCGTCCTCGCCCGTACTCATTTCTCCTTCTTCTTCACTTTCTTTCTTTGTAATTCTCTTTTGTCTATGCCTTTGATCTGGCAGCTCTTTCCTTATATGGCTTTTCTTCTTTTTTGGGCTTTATTTTGCAGAAGAGTCAGAGGTGGTAATGGTTGCAAGGTTGGAGACGATAATGGAAGTTTGTGAGTATATATGTTTTTTTTTTGGGTATCTTATCTACTTTTGTCTTTATTTGCTCTGTTTGCTTGGTCACTGAGAAACAGAGGAAAATGGGGGGAAGAAACTGTAGTTTTTCTCTATTAAGCACAAATTCTCATGGTTTTTCCGTCTATTTATTTTCTCTGATGGTTTCTCAGCTGCCAAACAGAGCTTTACACTATTAGTCTTTGTCCTACTAAAAGAAAGACTGGGAAAAGAAATAGTAAGCAGTTAATTATTGCAATGTCTCAAGGACATAGTGACTATGTAAATAGTAATGAAAAATGGGTAATTAGTGATTTAGATGTTTAGCTTGTCACGCAATTTTCTTCTTCTTCTTCACTTCGATAATAATTTCTCGAACTAATACACAAACATACGTATAATTAGTGAAAACTTTGTGAAATTATGTGAAGGATGTTGATGTGGGAAGATGGGTTTTGCCGAGGGAGAGTTGGAGATTGTCTGGAAGATATTGATAGAGAAGATCCTGTCAGGAAAGCATTCAGCAAAATGTCTATCCAGTTATATAATTATGGAGAAGGGTGGGTACTGGGTAGGTGTTATTATTATTATTTTGGTTTCAGGCGCCCCAACCACCCCCCCCCCCCCCCTTCTCTCTATCTGATATGTATCGGTGGAAGTTCTTGTAGGCTAAAATGGAAAAATAAAATGTCAAAAGAAAAACATGAAGACTTGTACTTTATACTACTGTTTTTATTCCATTTGATTTTCTTTGAGCAGGTTAATGGGAAAGGTTGCTTCAGATAAATGTCATAAATGGGTCTTTAAAGAACCTTCTGAATGTGAGCCTAATATTTCTAACTACTGGCAGAGTTCTTTTGATGCTGTAAGCATAGACCTTTCAAATCTCATTTTATTTTTATTTTTTTGCCTAATTGCCACTGGTTTTGGACTTATATTTGATCAGTTTCAGAAAATAGAGTAAGTATGAGATATGGTATATGCTCATTATATATATATATATATATATATATATATATGGAATATGGGAATTTATTATGCTCCATAATTGGGCATACTCACTGGACGGAACCATATTTATGATTTTGATGGTAACTTTCTTAATTTGACTCTATTAATTGCAGCTTCCCCCTGAGTGGACTGATCAATTTGAGTCAGGCATTCAGGTCAGAGTCTACATGGCTTTTCCAGTTTCATTGTTGTTAGTCTTGTCTTTGTTCTTTGCCCTTAGCATTTACTTTTTTCCTACACACGATTTCATTGTGATTAGACCATTGCTGTGATTCAAGCTGGCCATGGACTTCTACAATTGGGTTCCTGCAAGATTGTGAGTTTTTATTATATTATATATTTTTTTTCTCACTATAGCTGGCCAATGTACTGTTTATTTAATTTCTGCACTCTATGTTCCTCCAATTTCGAAGGCTAGTTTATAAGAATCATTTCCTGTAAAAAATGTTTTAAAAGTATTTTTGCTGCATAGAGTATGCCGCTGGATTAGTAATCCAACGATCGAATATCTAGAATTTGGTGTAGAAGGTTAGCGTCCAGATGTGAACACCTCTTTCCAATTTAATTATTTCAATGTATCCAAAAAAAAAAAAAAAGAAAAGGTCAAGGTACAATCTCACCAAGGCACCATGTCTATTTTCAGATACCTGAAGACCTTCATTTTGTGCTCAGGATGAGGCATACCTTTGAATCTTTGGGCTACCAATCTGGTTTCTTTCTTTCCCAGCTCTTCTCCTCAAACAGAAACACGTTGCCTTCGTCCTCATTTCCTTGTAAACAATCTGCCATTCCAACCCGCCCCCCTGAACCTCTCTTCAACTGGGGTCAAAGGCCACTCCCATCTGCAGCTTCTATGCTTTCTACACCCAATTTTCAAAACCCAGCGGCTAGGCTTGGATTTCCACAAACCAAAGATGAGCCTCATATGTTCCTCCTCCCTCACGCAGCAGAAGCCCGAATGGAGGAGATGATGGGAGAGCACGAAAATGACATTAAATGGCCTAATGGGTTGTCTTTTTTTAATGCACTAACTGGACGAACTGATGATGCCAAGCTTTTGTTCAACCCCGAGAGCTTAGGAAACAAACCAGACCAAAATCACCACCGCTCTCTTATTCTCGAAGGAAAGAATCCAAATTCTGATGCTTCAAACATGCATAATAATGCTGGCAGTACTAATCCCAACGAGTTCTTGAGCTTGGACAGCCATCCGGATAGTGCAAGGAAAATGGAAAACAAGTTCAAGAGGAGCTTCACTTTGCCTGCAAGAATGGCTACTTCATCGTCTTCAACTTCAGTCGATCAACATCAGCAACAACCGGCCGAGTACAGAAGTTCTGAAGCTGGGATGTATCCAGATGTCATGGATACTTTCTTAGAGTGAAAAATCTAGTAACAATGACTGTATCAGCGAGTGAGGAAATATGTTGTATCTAGGGAAAGCTTTCATGCACTTGTCCTGTTGGGATTCTTGTGTTTGTTTTCCTTGTTCGTTAGTGGTAATTTGTTCTCTTATTCAGCTCACTGAACTTTCTGATCATTATTTTGTAGAAGCTCCTAATTAACGTAAGTTTTCCTCAACAATTTTCCTTGAGATAAGAGGAATTCAGTGACATTCGCTTTATACCGTTAATTATGCACCTGCGACGGGAACTTTTCAGGGTATCATCGCCAAAATATAGATGATGAACTGATTCTCCATTCTCAACCAATTCCCAGGGGCAGGTAATTTGCGATGCAGCCATTTTAGGAGGGTGTCTTTGGTTGATGTAGTACTGTTTATGCTTTTTGTAACTGTGCTAGAATGTGATCATATTAATAAAGGTAGGGTCCAAAAATCGAGTTCGGATTGTATGTTGAAAGTCACCCTTGTAGCAAGGTAGAGCCAGCCTAACTACAATAATAGGTGAAATTGTCTAAGGTTGGTTGCATTGAATAACTGGAGTTGATTTTATTTTTAGTTTTTAAGTGATTTTTGGATTAGTAGTTAATAAATAATTTTAAGTACATCAAATTGATGTATAAGATGTATTCTTAAACTTATTCAAAGAAGACTTATGTGTGAATTGGTATGAAAAAATCTTTATTATGAAAAAACAATAATGGGAGAAATTGAGGAAATCATAGGTTACGCATTGTTGGATTTAGAAGTTACAAGATATTTGATTTTTTTACAATGTTTTATTAGTTTATTTTTTATTCATTAGAGACTTAATAAGTCATTGGAGCTAATTTTTTTTTCTTTTAATCTAATATATATCTACAATCTCTAAAGTAAGAGGGAAAAATCTTTATTTAATAAATTATCAGTTATCTATATTAAAAACTTGACACATTATTATTTCTCCACAAATAATTTATGGAAAAAAAATTCATTTATTATCTATTATAGAGAATTAGATTGATTCTACTAAAAAATTGTCTTATTAATGACCAAGAAAATTCTGGAGAAGAAGCAAGCTTTCAATGCTTTCCAAGGCAACAAAGCTTAGGAGAGTAAAGAGCATCCAAGTGGCATCCTAAGAAGACCAGAAAATGCCTTTGATTTTCCCACTTTGTCAATACTTGTTGCCATTCTTGACAAGCCCCTACCCTCCTTTATGCCAATTTTGGCACACAATTTGTCATTTTGACCCCCAAAGACCGATGGAGAACGCTAATAATGAAAAATAATAATAAGGTGATGAGACCATGAAATGTTATAATGACACTATCAAAAAAGGCAAGAGTGAAATAGACAACCGGACGAGCGAGAACTTAAGATAATCAAATAGAACAAAAACTTCTCTCTCTAGATTCTCTCATCTTGATCCAGTTTAAGGGGTGTTGGCTCGCAACACCCTCCTGCTTTAGTTTCTTTTCTTCTCTATTTTCTTTATTATCTTTTTGTCCTATCTAGATACGTGTGATCCATTCTCTAGTTATAGATATATTGCTCTTATATAGGTCTTTTGTAGTTTCTTCCCTCAATCATGTGGTCTTTTACTCCGTTTGGTGTTAGAAAATTTTGATTTATGTGTTTCTACTATGAGTTTTACGGTATATATCTTAGAGTAGTTTAAGGCAAATCGATTATCCAAAGTTTCTCTATTACTGACATTTAGTTGTTCAGATCTATTTTTCTAGAGCTTCAAGCATGCATCTAAGGTTGGTTATAGAGGTGTTGAAGCAATACCATGTAGTTTACTCGGGATTTTGTCCTCCTCCTTTTGCTTGCATAGATAATTACCCCATAATTTTCGATACCATCTATGCTAGTTTGAAGTTTAACTTTGGAGCATATGGTGATCAATTTCTCATATACTCGTGGCACTAAATCTGGTGAAGAAGGGCGACATGTCGAACTATGAAATAATATTTCTTTGCTCTTAGTAATTAGGGTTTATACATGGGCTTATTTCAATTTATGGGTATTTGGCTGGGCTTTGACGTTATAATCCTTTGCCAATATATTGCCTCGAAGGCTTGATGACATGAATTACCATTTCGATAAAAAAAAGAAAAAGAAAATTGGACCATTGATCATGATAAAGAGTTATTTCTTATTTGGACTCATCTCCTAAACATGCTACCGACTAACTGACCCCATATGTATCCATTATCTTTGCCTCCTTTCCTCTTTAAGGCAACAAAAAACATATTAGCAATCTCTAACACTGGTACTTGCTTGGACTAATAATAAAAGGGACAGACTAGTTGTTGGTCTCAATGGTGACGATAGCAACCGAATTGAGTACTTTAAAAATTTTTGAAACTGCTTTGAAGTTCTTTAAATTTTTTTAGCAGTAGAATAATACACTCCAAAATAGTTGCTTTCAAATAATAATGAGGAAAGAGAGGAAAGAAAATATATAAAATTTATAGAGGTTTGATCAATTTAGTCTATATCCTATCTTTAAATATCCATTTAGGACTTTTATTTTACAAGATCATATAACAACCTCCCGAAATATATATAATATATATAGAAATATATATAATATAATATAATATAATATATAAATAATAATATTTTTGTAGGCTCGAAAGTAATCTTTTCACTTAATTTTTTTTGTAAGGCTTACGAAAATAAAACTTCACTGGTGAATCTCTAAGCTAATTACCAACCTCGGAGCTTAAATACTAACCATGTAGCCTTACAAGGATTTATCTAAGGAAGTACCCAAGCCTCTCAATAGGTAATCACCGAACCACTATAAATTTCTTTCGTTCATTTTTTTCCTTTCACTTTTATCAATTTTTACAAGTAATTTATCATTTTTATTACTTTTACCAATTCACCTCTCCTTCTATGTTGAGTTGCCATTCTCAACAAAATATAACAAACTATTTTTAGAAAAAAAACTATTTTTCTTTGGTATCCATATCTTTTTAGGTCCATGAAAATTATGAACATGCACATTTTCATCATTCATCCTAGCATAGCAAAAGTAGGCCGTATCGCCAAATCTTACACAATAGTAGCATTGTTAAAGGAATCCTCTTTTTGATTGATAAAATGAATAGCTATGAGAAGACTTTCTATATGCTTGAGACCTAGAAATGAAGGCATATGCATTTCTATTAGGCCTTGTTCTTTGAGACTTATAATGAAATAATGACATGGTGCTTTAGGACTTAGTGAATGTGAGAATTTATGATTATGCATGTGTCCTTTATCATTGCAGACAAGAAGAACAATATGTGAGATCATATGTAGTTTGTTTTCTAAGTGCATTGTGTTTCAAATTTTGCCTTTTGGCATATATGACACAAATATATATGCATGATTAATCTTTCGATTAGGTTTTTTCGTGTACATTGGTGCTTGTATCTTGGCCTTAGGCATTTGTACTATAGGCTTTGCATTAGTATTAGTTTTTTCTGAGGTGGTTTGTTTTTTTAACACCTTGAGGACCAGGTGTTATAGAGTGTGAAGCTGTAACAAACACATATTTAGAAAGAGAAAGCAACATGATTATACCCAATGCCATAATTCACATTAGAATCCTTTTTAGAGCTCAAACTCAAACTCAAAATTTCTTTTTCTTTTGTAAATTTGGAAAAAGAATCCTAGAGACCTAAAACTTCATTTTTTAAACTCTCCTTTTGTTTAAAAAGTGTTTTATATTTTTTTTTGGAAATGAACTTTTCATTTTTCTTTTTCAAATCATCAATTTTTGTAAGTTCTTTGAAAATAAATTCCTCCCTTTCTTTTTTAAAACATTCAACTGCTTTTGAAGCTCATATTAATTTTAGAGAGGGAGAAAAATTCATTTTTTTTTAATTTCTCAAAATCTTATTTCTATGAAAAGATTTATCTATCTAAATTATCAATTATACATCTTCAAGCCTCAATAAGAATTTTTACTATGAAGATTTATTTGATATCATCATCAAGTGCATATACTTCTTTTGGAGCATTCTCTTTCAAACTATCCTCCATTGCTATCAAAGATCCAATATTTGCTTTCTTTTTAGGATGGAAATCCTTTCTCACTTGTGAAAGTAGAGTTGCTCAAACTTCTAGTCCTTTGTGATTCAAAATCACAATCTTATTAGAGGGGCTTAATAGTTGTTCTGCTTATGTCCTTAAATTTGATCTTTACATTTGAATATTTAGAGCTAGGCTCTAATACTATTTGTTAGTCTGAATGATGAGGATGAAAATCCAAAAGGGGGTGAATTAGATGCTTTTAAAAATTATGAAAAATTCTTAAAAGGTTCTTGAATTCTTTTGGCAGTGGAATAATGTATTATGAAAAACTTGCTCTTAAATAACAATAAGGAGGAAATGGAGGAAAAAAAGTACATAAATTTATGAGGGTTCAACTAACTTAGTATATGTCCTTTCTCTAAGTATCCATGTAGGCATTTTCTTCTAGTTTGTAAGGTCATAGAAAAACCTCCTTTTTGATAGGCATAAGATTAACCTTCTCACTTCTTTTGTACTAGGTTAAGAGAGCAAAATTTTACTGGTATTTTTTTAGGCTAATCACTAACCTATATGCTTTTACTAGTTAAGCACTAACCTTTTACAATTATAAGAACTTATTTAAGTACTCAAGTCTTTTAATAGCAAATATAATGAATGCATAAAGAAAACCTAACTCTATAATACAAAGATTATGCTTTAAGCTTCACATTACCTAAATACAAGGAAAAAAAACACTTAAAGCCCTTACATAAAATCCACAAATAATTTTTTTTGGGCCTTTAAACTTTCTAAAGCAATATGAGGTCCCTTTATATGTGCAATAGTAAAAAATAGTCAGTATTCCTTAAAAAAAGGCTATAACATACCATTTTGAAAAACTAGGTTTTATTGGCTTGAAGAGGCCATTCACCTTGTTGGATAGGTTGTCCATTAAGGTATTCTTAGGCTTTTGGCTTAACAGAATTCATTCATTTTGCTATTGGAAGAGATTATTGACCCCAAGTTTACTCCTTTATATAGATTATTTTGAATGATCCCAAAATAGGAAAAAGTTCTAACCTTGTGGTTGAGTGTTTGTGCTTGTAGCCAATGTTGAAGGGTTAGCACCCAAAGGACAAGATAAAGGCACACCTTAAGCAACAATGCTTTATAAGACATCCTAAAGCATTAAAGGAAGGATGCCTAAAGAATTGCTTACATAAGCATTAGGGGCTTTGTTTGATTCCTTAATATGTGTTGGAAGATGGAGGCAAAGTATCTCAAAGCGGCAGGACTTGAGAATGCTAAAGACATTTGGTGTAAGGACATATATAAGAAGAGAGAGACAAAAGGCCAATGATCCTAGAGGGAAAACAACAAATGTTTAAGGTAGACAATAAGCATGGATGAAGTCTTCCTTATTTTTCTCTGTCTCTGATGAAAAAGTCTTTAACAATCATGGAAGAAATCACAATGGACATTAAATAGAATCAACAGGTTGAAGAATTCAATGAGCATTAAAAATCTTCTAAGAAGCACCTAAAACATTCTGTAAGGGCCAATAACGATGAAAGCAAATCATTGAGAAAATCCAACTACCATGGAGAAGAGCAATGAGGCATTTCTTGACGAGCTTCACCAGCGTTGCAAAATACTAACTAGTGATCTAAATGACCATGGATAAGAAAAATGGGCTATTAAAAGTAGTTGCTAACAGCTCAATAAACATATGTGAGGATTAATGGGGCTTTAGTTATACCCATTGCAAAACCAATGAATGTGGGACATTCACTAATCATTGACATGTCTAATGACTAGTTTTTTAGAAAAGCTGCCAAGCTTCTTGAATTACTTCTGTCAACTAGTTTTTTAGGTTCTTATATATAAGGACCATTATTTGAAAAGTAGATGTAGAGAACGCTTTCATGAGAGTTTTTGCTATTTGCTTTGTGCAAACCACTTTGATGTTACTTTTATATTTTAGAGTGTTAGAATCTTTTTTCTTTGATCACTACATATACATTTGACTATTTGAGAGGGTGCTTACACCTTTTTAGGTAATTCCTTATATAGGTAGAGGAGTTAGTGCTTAGCCACTAAAAGCACATAAGTTGGTGATTAGCCTAAAAAATCATCGGTGGGGTTTCACTCTCTTGAGCCTTGTAAAAAGAGAGTGGCAATGTTATTCTTGAGTCTTGAAAACGTTAAGGCCTAAGTATTTGCTTGGGGAATGGACATAGGCAAGTTGTCGAACAACTATAAATTTATGTGTTTTAATTTTCTCTTCTCCCTCTCATCTTTTAATTTTATTTGCCACCTAATTCACCCCCCCTCTTGGATTGCCTTCCATACCTTGATCTAATAATTAATATCAAAGCCTCATCTCTTTTTTGAAGCTTAAGTGCAATAGGAATATGATAAAATGGTAGCCCAAAATGAGCATAGAGCCAAAGGGCAATATGTTGTGAGACCTTCATTTTTTAATGGAACTGAATATTGATATTGCAAGAGTAGAATATATTATTTCTTAAGGTCAAAATCTATTAAGCTATGGAGAATCATGGAAAAAGGTTTATATGTTCCTATGAAGACACTTATTAATGACATTTAAGTGGAGAAAGACATAGATAAGATGTTTTAAAAAGAGAAAAAATAAGTGGCCAATAATGATAAGGCCATCCATATACTTTTTTATGCCTTAAGAAAAAGTGAGTATAATAAAGAGAGCATGAAGACAATCACTAAGGAAATTTAGGAGGTATTAGATATCACTCATGTGGGTACAAATCATGTCAAATAACATAAGATAGAAATCCTCTCTTTCTAATATGAGACCTTCTTGATGAAGCTGGATGAGAATATTTCAAGAATGTGTGGTTGCTTCATCGAAATAGTTAAAGCAATGAAGGCTTTTGAGAAAACCTTTACTAATGAAGAAATTACAAAGAAAGTTCCAAGGTGTTTACTTAAGGAATGTCTTGGTAAGGTTACCTCACTTAAAGATTCAAAAGATTTAATGGACATACTACTTGATGAGCTATTAGGTAATCTCATTGATTATGAGATGAACCTAAATAGTGAAACCTCATCTTATCGGAGGAATCAAACAAAAGGAAGGTTGTAGTTGCACTTAAAGCAACCTCCAAAACTCTTAACTCTAATGAAGAATTTGACGAGGAGTAAGTGGGCCTCATGATAAATCAATTTAGAAGGATGCTAAAGAAAATGCCTTAAAAGAAGGGTAAAGGCAACCTTGAGCAAACGGAGTGCTATGGATTTAGGAAGTTGGGTCACATTAAAATTGACTATCAAAAAGCCACAACTAAAAAGAAAGAAAACAAGAAAAAAAAAAAGGCCTACAAAGCCATTTAGGATGACTTAAGTTCTTCTAAATCTGGCCAATTTGAAGATGAGCCAAGAGGAATTAGAAGGAAGAAAGCTAATTTGTGCTTTATGGCACTAGAGGAAGGCTCTTCGTCTGAGGTAAGACTAAATTTCTTGGATAATGATTTAGATGATGACGAGTTAGAGCTTCAAAACAAGTTTACTATTAAGTATTGTGGAAGCTTTAAAATCCACCTGTAATGATCTTGATAAGAGTTTTAAAAGAAATAAAATTCTAAAAATAGAATTGGTGGAATCAAAAAGAAACTTGACATTTTGAAAATTGAAAATGAGGCCTCACTCAAGGAGAAGAAGTTTTATGAAATTCTCTCTTCTCAAAGTTTTATGAAATTCTTTTTTCTCTAAATGAAAGTCTTAAAAAGAAAGTTTTAAGTTTAAGAGACTCTCTTGCCTCATTTACAAAAGTAAATCTAGATTTGATTTTATGCTCCTAAAAGACTTTAAGGGACAAACATGGATTAGGTTTTGACTACTCAAAAGCCTTTACCTCAAAAACTAAGTTTGTGAAGACTACCTCCAACTCTAAAACTCCTCCACCCATCATCCAAGATATATGTGCATAGTGCAAAAATGCTCACATACATGCACAGAGATTTAAGGCAAACCATGCCTTCATGTATAAGCCTTTAAAACAAAGGCATATTGGGAATATATTCTTTTTATTCCTCAATCCACATATGCTAGGAAGTTAATTCATGACCTCTCCATCAATGGACTTAAAAGAGCATTTGTATGGATATGCTTTTATTGTGAAAATTTTAGACATAAGGCTTACTTTTGCTATACTAGGCTAAATGATGAAAATATCATTATTCCTAAACCCCATGGACTTAAAAGAAAATGGATACCAAAGATAGTTTGATTTGCAGGTTAGGAATCCCTTTACCAAGTACTTAAAATGGAGTATTTAAAGGTGAAGAAAATTATTTTTGAGGAGGGATAAGAGTTTCAAAAGACATTTGGCATCAACCCATAACAAAAGAAGTAATGTATCCGTTACCCCATTTTGATTAATTCTAGTTGTATGCATAAATTAAGTGGGAGATATCTCCATCTAGTTTTGGACTTTTGATTTTACTAGTTTGAATTTTTAGGTTTATTTTGGTTTACTCTTAATGACCCCAAGGTTAGTGGGAGATTTAACTTAAGGGAGAGTGAACCCTTATTAAAGTGAAATGAGAAAAGGGGAGACTTTTTATAGTTTTGTCTTACATTTTTGGAAATATTTTTGAGCTTAAAATTTCTAGTATCTTTTAGCCTTTGTAATTTTGGAAATTAGAGGGTTAAATAGGTTTTGTTTAACAATTGGTATCTTGTATTTTTGGACTTTTATAGCTTAGTTTTTTAATCAACAATTGGTATCATTTGACACTTATAGTTTTTCATTTATTCTCTTTAAATGGGTATCATATTTGTAATTTTGGAGTTACATCTACCATTTTGTAAGTTTTTTTTTAATCTTTTATTGGTTTTCCTTCTTCCACCACTTTTTTTCATGATAATAAAAAAAGGGAGAATTTTTTAAGATGTTGATAAAATGCCCTTTTATTTTATGAAGCATCTTGATTTTGTTATCATTCAAAAAAGGATAGATTGTTAGAGGAGATTATTGATCCTTAGATTACTCCTTTATAAAGATTATCTTGAATAATCCTAAAACCAAAAGAAGTTCTAACTTATGGTTGAGTGTTTATGCTTACAACTTGTATTGAAAGGTTAACACCCAAAAGAGATGATAAAGACACATATAAAGCAACAATTCTTTAGAAAATATGTTAAAGCATTAAGCGAAGAATGCTTGAAGAATTGTTTATCTAAGCATTGGGAGATTTTTTCGATCCTTTAACATATTTTTAAAGATCTAGGTAAAACATCTTAAGGCTGTAGGACTTGGGAATGTTGAAGGCATTTATTGCAAGAATGTAAATGAGAAAAGAAAGATAAAAGGTCCAATGACCATGGAGAAAATCTAATGAGCGTGAAGGTAAAATAACAAGCGTTAAAGGTAAACAACAAGCATGGCTGAAGTCTTCCTCATTTCTCTTTATTGTTCCTAATTTATCTTTATCTTTAATAAAAGAGTTTTTAATGACTGTAGAAGAAATCATAATGGGCATTGAATAGAATCAATGGATATTAAATAATTCAACAAGTAATGAAAAATCCTCTATGAAACACCTAAAACATTTTGTAAGGACTAACGATGGTGGATGTCATTGAAGAAATTTAAGGACCATGAAGAAGAATAATGGGGCATTTGCTGATGATCTCAACTAGCATTATGAAATGCCAATGGGTGTTGGAAAGAGCTATTGCAATCTAAATGATAGTGGGACAAGACTAATGAGCATTGGAACTAATCATTAATAGTTGAACGAGCATAGATAAGGATCAATGGGGGCATCAGTTATATGTATTACAAAATTAACGACTGTGGAGTGTATTCAATGACTATTGATAGGCCTAACGACTAATTTTTCAAAAAAGCTACCAAGCTTCTTTAATTGCTTCAATTGGGTAGTTTTTTGGGTTTTGAAATATAGCCTTCATTTCAAGACCATATATAAAAAATACTTTTAGAAGAGTTTTTGATATTTGCCTTGTGGAAACCATTTTGGTGTTGCATTGGTATTTTCTAATGTTAGAATTTTTTCTTTGAGCACTACTTGTATATTTGCCTAGTTTAGAAGCTTAGACACATTTTTGGGTAATTTCTTATAAGGGTAGAGGGGTTTGTGCTTAGCCACCAAAAGCACATATGCTGGTGATTGGTTTGAAAATCATTAGTAGGGTTTTGCTCTCTTAAGCCTTGTAAAAATGAGTGGCAAAGTTATTTTTGATCCTTAAAAAATATAAGTAAAAAAGGCCTAAGTATTTGCTTATGGAGTGAATGTAGGCAAGTTATTGAACCACTACACATTTATGTATTTTAATTTTATCTTCTCCTTCTCATTTTTAGTTTTATTATTACTCGATGCAATCCTCTTCTTAGGTTGCCTTCCATACCTTGAGCCAACATTTGCTACTTAAGTTGTCACTTGTTAAACAAGCTATTCATTTAGGTTGTTCACTACATCTTAGGGCCATTCAAACCTTTTTTTTTTTTTTTCAATTTTGTTCATATTGAATGGATCCATGCAAAATGTGAATAGATCATTTCATTATCTTAATTCTAAATGGGCCATTCCATTTTGTTTAGCCATTAGACTTGATTTGCTTCTTTATTGAGTGTGGCATTCCAAGATTGTGTATATAAATAAGATCGTTCATTCTTTTTTCTTCTTCATATATCATTTTTGATGCTTTGGCCATTCTTCCTAAACCCTAATCATCAAAACAAGAATGGAAACCTGCAAGGTTCAACATTCTCTCTTTTGATGACGACAAACAATATAAGGAGTATGCATAATGTAAAATTCTTTATGTTTAGCTCCTCATTAACCTAAGCATATTTCAAGTGACAAAGAGTAATGAAATGTATTTTGATTGAATTTGCTTATAATAATCATTATCATAGTAGTATACAAATGGCACCATATGAAGCATTATATGGAAGAAAATGTCGAAGTCCAATCTATTGGGATGAAGAAGGGATGTGTGTTTTAGAAGGGCCAAAATTAGTGCAAGATACTATAAACAATGTGGAGGTAATCAAAAGTAAACTTAAAGTAGCACAAGACAGGTAAAAGAGCTATACAGATCAATATAGAAGAGAAATGGAATATGAGGTGGGAGACAAAGTGTTCCTTCGAGTTTCACCATGAAAAGGAATAATTCGATTCGACAAGAAGGGGAAACTAAGTCCTTGATACATAGAACCATATGAGATCTAAGAAAGAATCGACCCATTGGCTTATAAGCTAGTACTACCACAAGAGATGGCTCAGATTCATAATGTATTCCATGTGAGTATGCTCAGGAAGTATCGGTCTGATCCTACACATATACTTAGGGATCCAACGATAACAATTGTAGATGATGTAAGTTACATTGAAGAACCGGTGGAAATCATTGGTTATAAGACAAAACAGTTACGAAATTGAGAAATCCCTTTGGTTAAGGTGTTATGGAGAAACCACTCACAAGAAGAGGCTACATGGGAAACCAAAGAGAACATGAAACGACAATATCCACATTTGTTTACAGGTGTTGAATTTCAAGGATGAAATTCTTATAAGAGGGGAAGAAATGTAACATCCCCATCCACATTCATTGGCATTATCACATGAACATATTCATTGCATAAATGATATGAAATCCCATATGAACATATGCATTGGATAAATGATCATTTAGACATGTGAATTATAAAAGCACAACATTGACACTTACACCGTTGCATGTGGGGACACTTGAACATATATGTAGTGTTTGTATAGTTGCGTGGCAAATTGTTTTATGTTGTGTGCATGTTATAGTATCATAAATGATGGTGTTTTAGAGCTTAATTAAAAGTATAAGGAGCATCTATGAATTAGGAGATGGATGAAAGTGCTTAAGGAGTGAAGAAGAGGGACTAAAAGCAAAACTTTAACTTTCAACCAATAGGAAACCAACCCCAATCTTTTGGTTTTTTTAAAATAAGAATACAGACCATTAGGGTCAGATTTTGAGGAAAAACCATGAGTTATACCATAAACAAAGAGAGAGCTAAGGAAGAAAGGAAGAAGAAGAAGAAGAAGAAGAAGAAGAAGAAGAAGAAGAAGAAGAAGAAGAAGAAGAAGAATAATAAGAAGAGGAAGAAGAAGAGAGGGAGAAGAGTGAGCTGTCTAAGGTTTTCCAATTCTGGGACAGCAGATAAGTTAATTTATCTTCTTCTCAACTGAAATTAACCTCTCATGACATTTTAATCATGCATGGTTAGTGAGAATTATGGAGTAATTGAGGTAGAGCTCTTGGATGGAAGTTGTAATCCAAGAAAATAAAAGCTGATTCTGTTGATTTTGCTGTTAGAGCAGAATTTTGTCCCCACGATTTCATAACCCTATGAGATGAATTAGGGAATATGCAAAATATGAAAGTTGTAGCTTTATAATGTGTATGAAACAGTTTTGCTTAATTTTGTGTATGTGAGGAGATATGGCTCCTTCAGTAGGGCTGGGTCACATACGAACCGAGATGATCTTAGTCTTCTGTTTTCTTATATTTTGATGGCCTTATATTCTGATTTTGACAAATTGCAAAATATAAAATTTGTAGGTTTATATCCCCTTTAAATATTTGTGAATCAGTTTTGATTGATTTGTTATGTGGAAAGAGTTATGGCTCATTGATTGGGACTGACTCTGTACCCGTAAATACCTGTAAACCCCACATTTCTTTTAATTTGGTTTTCCAAGAATTTGATTGCCATAGATTCAGAATTTGATGATGGTCCAAACTTCAAAGTTGTATATTTATTTCTGATCTACATACCTATGAGATATTTTTGTCAAATCCAACATGGTTGTTAAGATATTGTCCCTTTATCATGACTGTTCATCAACATATTACAAACCTGCTCACCCTGAGATTGGTCCTTTGTTTTGGTGACCTTATAAACTGAATTAGAGAATGAGTAAAACATGAAAAATATTCCTTTTTTTGTAACTGATGATAGATTATTATTGCAACTGGATTTGTACAATTTGAGATATACCTAAGAATGTAAGACTTACTTAGACTGAGATGACATTGCAACAGGAAAAAATTCAAAAATTCACAACATTTTCTATGTGTCTGATATTGGCTTGAAATTTGAATATGTTGTGTGTTTATGTGTCTAGTTTGTTTGAAAAAAAGAATTAAGTCATTTGGATAACTATATCTAGAGTTATTGCTATGAGAGTGCAGTGAGCTCAGGCTGCCATATAAGGAATATATGCATAAACACTTGGTCCAATTGCATGGATCATGCCATAATTGCATATCAAGCATTCAAAATCATTTTGACGTACTTGCAACCATGTATGTATCAAATTCTAGGATCTCAACACTTTGAGGAATTCCTAGAGAGAGAACAAACCTACCATAAAGGTTGGTCACATCAAAAGGTGAGTAAAAATCATAATTGAATTCAATGGGTGTATGTGATAATTGTATGATATGATTATATTCTATTACATGTATATATGATTGAATTGTTACATGTTACATGAAAATATAAGTCAAGTGAGAATGATTGAATTGTTGCATGTTACATGAAAATATAAGTCACGTGAGAATGATTGAATTGTTACATGTTACATGGGAATAATATGATTATGTT
>CATIWR010061528.1:0-10755 GCA_949677035.1 Omphalea diandra
TGCATTCCTCTCGCCCTATTTTTTTTTTCTTTCTTCTTCCTTCTTCCTTTTCTCCTCTTCCCTTTTTACCACCGCTACTGCCACCATCAACCCACCACCATTACAGTCTCCATAGCCAAATCTCATGCCATCATCAAATGAACAACCAAGTCTATGACCGAATCAATTAATCAATCCCTAAGGCAGTCAAATTGAATACAAGGAATTAGCAGTTCGACAAATAAAGAATTTATTTTCATTGCACAATGTTAGAAACACCAATCCAATCCAACTATTCCCCATGAATCAACAAGCCCGTGCGGGTACTACCTATCAAAATCCAAACTGTAATCCAAGATCCACAAACCAAGAAACAGAACGCAACTGATATAACACCAACAAAAATATCGATACCGTCGATCGAAACACTGGATTGGGAACAAGATTCCAGTAGAATCGCAAGGCCCTAACCCATGCGAGGAACAACTTTACTAAACGCCATGACTTGCTGGGCTATCTTTAGGCGCAGAGAAGGAAACAGAGAGTTATTTGCAGAAGGGGAAGAAAAAAAAACAGAAGGAAGAAGGATAGGGAAAAACAAAAATATATATATATCTATGCCAGAAAACAGGAACGTGGTTCGAACCCGTGACCTTTGCCAATTATGCATCACGCCAACCGTCCAAGCTCAGGTAAAAGCATGCCATAGTAGGGGCAAACAAATATATAATAATTTAATACAATAATAACTTTGCCAGAAAAAATTCTACGCTATCACGGATCGAACTCGCAACCTTACCTACCAATACTGTAGCCCTCAACCGTCCGAACTAACGAAGAAAACTATGATAGTGGAGGCAAATTTATATATATCAAGGATCAATCGACTATGGTGGCTTACCACCTCTGGCCAAAATTTTTTTTTTTATTAACAATATACAACATCTAGGGTTCTAAATTATGTACTATAACCATAGCTCTGATACCACATGTAAGGTATTTTAATTTTAGGATCTTGTACATAATTATAGAACACCAAAATTAATTACTGAACGAAAATAAATTTGTGTACCTGTCTCCGCGTTGAATTCCAAATTATTTTGAGCCATAATCCCGAAAGCCGAAATAAAACACTTGAAAAATTCATCAGAACGGTTGAAAACGGAAAACTAGATCTTCCTCTCCTTGACCTTCTCGAAGACGGCTACAATGAGCATAACAACTAGGGTTTTTTGTTATGAAGGCAGGAGAGAGAACTTAGTCTATTTATAATAATTTTAACAGGTCCACCCATCACAGGTCCATGTTAAAATAGGCCTACACTGACCATTTTCCATATTGGCCCACAAAAAATGTCACAAACCCATAACTCCATTGATCACATTTTAATTGGGCTTACCCAAAATAATAAACTATATTATTCAGTCCGTTTTATAAATAATTAAAACCAACCCATAATTAATATTAGCCCACATAATAAAAATTTCCAACATAAATGACATAAAACATGTTGTAGAGAAGCTTACCAACCATTAAGAGATCAATGAAGTTTTAGAGGAGTTGGGGAGTGGAAGGATCCATATTAAGCCCATCATAGAAGAAAAAGTTTATCGTGGTGGTAGCACTGAAAAGAAGAGGAAAAAGAGAAGGATAAAGAGGGGAGGTGGCAGTTGCAAAAAGAAAGGAAAAAACATAACGCTTGGCTAGGGCAAGCATAATTAAATAAAAAATACAATTGTCCTTTAAAGTTAATGAAAATGACATTATTTAAGAGGGAGGTCCTGCCCATCATAGAAACTATGCCTAGAATGACTTGAAAACCCTTTGACTACATAGTTAACAACTGCCCTTAATTTGCTCTAAAATTGCAAAATTATCATTTTCAAATTGCATTGTTGTAATAGTGAGTGAGCTTTGTTATCTTTATATAAATATTATAAGTTATCAAAATGACTTGAAAACCCTTTGACTACATAGTTAACAACTGCCCTTAATTTGCTCTAAAATTGCAATAGTATCATTTTCAAATTGCACTGTTGCAATAATGAGTGAGCTTTGTTATCTTTATATAAATATTATAAGTTATCAAAATTTTTTGACTAGAATAAAATAATTTTTTTAGCATATAGAATAGAATAACTTGTTATGTGAAATATGTAAAAACTTATACGAAAAATCATGATAGAGTCATATGAAGTTCAAATTTAGGATACATTTTTTTTTCGCACATTGCAAATATTCTTATAAAGAACTTATTTTCTTAAGTACAAAATTATTCCTATTTTGTTTTCAAAGTGTTATTGTATTATAATTTATTTATGCTTGTTTTAGAATTTAATTCTATATAAAATTCCTAAATGTTAAACCAATTTCATTATAGGAAAAGTTTAATGTTTCAAAGTTTGTAATATTGGCTTTTTATTTTATACACATAATGACATTTAGTATTATAAAAATATATATTGTGAATATAATTATTTTACAAATTGCAAGTACTCATTGAAAATTGAGCCTAAGATAAGAATTAATTATATATAGGCTTAACGATTTTAAAATCTCAAACTATAGATGTTGAATTTTGCATTCACGTATATGGCCAACACCTAATGATAATTTCTTAGAGAATTACTCTTGGTTCTTTGGTTTTAATCTTTTAAATATAAAAAAAATTGTCTTTATTAAGGATGTTTCAAGGTGTTTCAGAAGCCTAAAAACCTTATGGGAGTCGATCAGAATGATAGATGTCTTAAAGTGCAAAATGGGCCAGTCATTGAGAGAAAGGGCTCATTTTGGACCGCACAACTCGATTTTCTTCATTTTTCTCTTTCAAAAGTTACAATCAAGAATCCTAGGAAGCCACAAAAAGTGAAAGAAAGATGATGAAAAAAAAAAGGGAAAGAAGGAAAAAGAATAAAGGATAGAAAATTATGATATTCACAATCCAAAACCCATCTTTTAGCTTTAAACACCTCTTTTATATCTTCTTCTACATCTCTAGATCATTTAGAAATTAAATATAAGCCATAAAAATAATGATCAAATTTATTTCAAGGTACTTAATATCTTCACGTTATATATTTATTACATGTATGGTATAAAACTTATTTGTAATATTTGTTAGACAAATGACTTAAAATAATAATTGAGTTTAGTTAATAAAATCCAATAACCAAATAAATCATAATTTATTAGGAGGCCAGATCAAAATCCAATCGACTTAAGGCACTTAATATCTTCACGATGATGTAGCCAACTTTTCAATTCCATCTCCATAAAGAGTGATCAAATTATCCAATTAATCTCAGTCACATTAAAAGACAACTCCCTTCCTTTTTAAGAATGTACCAACATATCACTAAAAATTTTAGTCCCCTGATAATTAGTAAAGTTTTTATTAGCTCCTCTTTATTTTATGCCCATATGTAAATGAATCTTGAATCCACACAAACTATAAGTCAATTTTTAATTTTAGCTAAACTTTAGATCTTATTAATAAATGGCTATAATTAACAAATCATTTCAATATTAGCCTCCAGTTAAACCATCTTTCGTTGTTATGGCTTTATTTAATTTATATTTTAACATGTAGAAAAGGGGAAAAATGGGCAAGACACAAAATTTTTATTTATTAATGACATTCTTATAAATTTGGTTCTTTTCCTTTTCATCTTGACAACCTCCCCCTCCAGACCATTACCACCATTACCAAAATTATGCCTTTACTATCATTTTTATCTTATTCATTTTTTTATTTTTATCCTTCAATAAAAGGGATAAATGATTTATTTGGCTTTTAAACTTTTTAAAAAGAACTTTATAAACTCAAATTTTAGTCAAATTAGTCACTGATCTTATTCAATAACCTAATAAAGCTCTATTTTAATTAAATGATAGCTTGTGTGAATCAATCAAAACTAAAAAAAATATTGCAATGATAACATTTGACTTAAATAACTTAAAATTCCTAATTACCAGTTCTTACATCCATTCCTTTTTGTTTTTTTTTTCTTCTTCTTCTTTTTCATCATTACATCATTTACTCTAACTTTTGTTAATGTTTTGAATTTGAGAACACTAAAAATGAAACATAATGTTATCCTATTTAGTTTAGCATAATATTGGGTTTGTTTTTCTATATCTAGTAGTTATTAGATTAGGTGACCATAAGTCTTGTTTTAAACTTTAGAGACAACCAACTTGATAAAGGATGAAGTTTGCATCTTCCAATAAGTACCCTTAACTTGATATTTCTGTTGAACGCACTTGTGATCTTGAAACATGAGTTATATATGTGGTGCTAATATGTTAACTTAAATAATCAAACACCAAGAATTATTTGTTGGTTATACCATTAATAATGAGAACATGTTAGTAGAAGAGATAAAACTACTAATCCAAATCCTATGGCTGAATCATTGATAATAATAGTAATTATGCCTAGCTAGCTACTATTATAAGATGAGATTTTTTTTATTAATTTTTTACTTTTCTAAATGATTATTATGAAAGCACTAAGTTTGCCTTTAATAATTAACAAAATGGTTATACACTTGTATTAATGGGTATGCATCAATGAATTCGTTTTAGTTAGTTATACATTTTATGAACTTATGAACTTATATTTTCATTTTTTTTTTTATAAACATAGATAGTATGACAAGTTATGAATTAATAACATCAAGTGTAGTATTATTCAAATAATGGCACTGATATCAACTATCAAAGAATACAACTATTAAGAAAGAGATATGGTTGAAATAGACAAATGATGTTATTAAAATAAAAGTTTTGTTGTTGAAATTTCAATATTCAAATCTTGCAACCCAAGGGAAAAAGCCCTGTGATGATGAAGCTAAAATGGTGCTAATGACTTAAGAACAATGTGTATAATTTTATAAATTCATACTAAGCATAACAACTCAAAAGTTGTTACAATGCATATAAAATAATCTTATAATTATCATTTTTGTCTTTTGTTATTATGATGTAGCCATAGCCTCCATAGATTAGGGTTAATGAATTTAGGCATGAGAAATAGCTAAATGTAATCAAATATTTTTTGAAAGCATTTTTTGTTAAAAAAAATAGTGGCTAAGATAAAATGATGCATTTTAGGATTTTGCATGTTTATTAAAATTGTATGATATATGTAGTTCTATAGTTTTCTTATTTAGTTTGAGTTGATTTTTGATGGATCATTCTTTTCCTATGGAGAATGCTGACATGCTAAAACTTTTTTCTTAAAGATATAACACTAGAATTTTTATTGCTAATTGATTGAGTTAAAGAAACATTATCTAACTTAGGTGTTCCTTTCTCTTCAACACTCACCTCTTCATTAATAGAACTAATTAAGTCAAATTTAGATTTGCTCAAAGAGTAAAATATCCCAAAGACAAAAATTGCACTTACTTTCAGAGCGTCAGTTATATACTTCTATTCAAGGGTATGTATGTAATATTGTATGATATTGTCCTATTTTTCTCTTCCTTCTAGATTTTTTAATTTAGTTTCTTTTTGTGTTAGATTTAAACATGTCATTATAGTTGTTACTTCTAACCTTTCATTGGGCCTAGGGCTATGCTCATATATTGCATTTTGTGTTGCCATCTCAATTAGTTTTTTATTTTATTTTATTAAAGTCTATAAATATAGGACTGTTTTCACTCTCTAAGATTGGTGCATGATTTTCATGTATCAATTGATGGTCAATTGCTTTATTAGGTTATTTGAACAAGATTAGTGTTAATTTAACCTAAACATTTTAGTTCAACAAGTCTTTTTTAAAAAGTTCAAAAGGCAAATGGACTCTTTATCCTCCAAAAAAGTACCAATGATAACAACTTAATCTTTGCCTTTCTACTCCTTAGCATCCAAATTACTACATTTTCATTATTCTCTTACTTATAGTATACTTTTGTGCTGGTGATTTATTGTTGTTAGTCTAAATACATCATTCTTAGAAATCTTGTTGCTCATTACATGCTTGTTTTTAAGACTTTTTTTGATTAACTGATATTTCTAATACAATGTAGTTTAAAACTAATTCATCCCTTTTTTTGGTTGCCATCTTCATTAAAGGTTCAACACAAAGCAAGAGAGTCAATGAAGTATTGTTACACTCATCTAAGTAGATTAAGGTAGTAATGGTTTAGTCATTTATTGTGATGTAATTTTCTCTATGATTGTTGGCCCTAGTCACCAAGAAGAGGGGAGGGGGGGGGGGGGGGAGGGTTGAATTGGTGTATAAAAATTAAAACAAGAAGATAGGAAAGAGAATGAGTAGAAAGTAGACACAAGATTTATAGTAGTTTGGGTATAATTGATCCTACATCCACTCCCCGATTCTCAACAATTGGGTGTTCCACTATCTACCAATGGTGTTTTCAAGCTCACACCAAACTTTTACACTTGTGTTTTGAAGGCTCATACACCAACCTTTACACTTGTGTTTTTGAGGCTCACACAATAACCTTTACACTTGTGTTTTTACAGGCTCACACAACAACTTCTTTTAGTGTTTTTACAGGCTCACACTACAACCATTACAAATAGTAATTATGCTCACACCAAACAATCACCTAAAAGAATAGAAAAGATTGAGTAGCAAAATAAGAAAAGTTTGGTTACAAAGTTATCAATTCTCTTAAATTTACATACGTTTGGTGAGGTACTTATAACCTCTATCCACTAAAGAAACGTTACAATAAAACTGATATAAAATCTTCAAGGTATGCTAGATAGATTATGCATTCATTGCTTGTCAGGCTGAAGTCGAGGTCGCTACTGATCATTCGCGGTCGCGAATTCCAAATTTTCATACGAAAGCCAAAACTTGTTATGAAAAATCCCATTTATGTCTAATGGCTAGTCCACATGTCTTTTTATCATTGGTTTGCTAGGAAAACATAGCTATTGCATTTTTCTGCTAACAAAAGTAGCGACAACAATTTTCTTTATGCAAGCCGCGACTTAGGATGTGAATTCGTCTGTCAGAAATTTCATCTTTCACTTTATGAATCGCGATCACTACCAATAAGTTGCCTTCGCTATTTTTTGTCTTCCAACGGTCACTTGAGACATTTGCCAAGCTTTGTTTGTGAACATGTTTCCTTTTTGAGGCTTTTTAAAAATTGTGATTGCGATTATGACGCTGCATAGACCGCGAATAAGTCTGTCACTTTTGGACTCCTTCTTTTGGGTGAGTCGCAATCGAGAATGCCTCCGCGATTTCGCCTATCTAATTTCTAACAAGTCTTCACATGGATCGCATTCGTGAATATGAGATTACGATTGCAATTTAGAAGTCAACTTGGAGTTTAAGAGCTTCATCCAACTTCACTTGAAAATCCTACTAATTTCTACAAAACAACACTTAAATAAACCATTAATAATGATCAATCTCCTTTGTCAAGATTAAAAGAGTTCCTAGACTTAGGATTAACCCTCCTAATCCAACAATCTCCCTCTTTTTGATTTTGACAACTTCAATTGATCTAAAGTTAAAAGATTGATGCAAAAATGTGAAGTTAAATATACTATTGAATAAATTAACACTTAAGATAAAATTCTAAGTATGACATTCAATTAATTTAAGAGAAACGCCTCAAAAATCCTAAGTGATAGTATGAAGCTCCCCCTCAACTTATGCTATGGTTGTAAGTTATTTTTATTTACTCCATTTTAGTCGTTAAATTTAGATTTTTCTTAGTGTCTATCTCTCCCCTTTTGGCAAGATAAAAAAAAAAGGGTGTTAGAGGGGAATGTGAATAAGCATAAGAATGCATTAGGAGCAATCATGAGAAAGCAAACCATAAAGAAGAATGTATCAATCACATAAATAAGTATTTACAAGAGAAACATAACTTTATTTATTGGCAATTGTAGAATCTCTAGTTGTAAAATAAAAAAACATCTAAACAAAGAACTAGAAAAAAAAAATATTCCTAAGCTAAAAACTAGGAGAATCATCATCATCCCCAGAAGTTTCTGCTACTTGCTCTTGTGTGGCTTCCTTAGCTTCATCCCCATCCTCAACATCTTCATTACCATCCTCATCTTGAGTGTCATCAACTCAGTGAAGTCCGGAAGGTGGCAAGGAAGAACTCTAAGTTTTTTTGAAAGATCCACCATATCACTGTGAAAGTGTGAAAGAAAGAGGAACCTTCTCTTCATTATCCTCATTAGTTTGTCCAATTTGTTGTTGATGGTGGTAAGAGATAATGGACTTTGGTTTGGGGGGAGGAGGAGGAGGAGGAGAGACAACAATTGTGCCTTCTTCTATGTGGAGCCTCTTCCTCTTAGAGGATTATGAACTCTCCATCCGTTTTGCACTGAAAGCACCCAAGGTATAAGCATAAGTATCCAGGTGTATGACTTTGGCGTTGATCAAATAGGTAAAGTCTAAAAAGTTTTGGGATGAAAGGAACTTCTTAGTGAGGAATTTTTCTTTTTCTTCATCAAGTGCTCCAATAATCTATAGATGACAGTAATGTGGAAGGGCAAGAGAAATTAGCTTTTTGGCTTTGTACTTATGTGAATCAATTGATCCACAACGTATTGGCCGATTTGGATTGGTTCGTTTTTTATAAGGTAGAACAAAAATGCCAAGTCTTTTTGGGATACCTTCTCATTGCCATCACCTCTTGCATTGATTGAGAAAATGATGATGCGATGAAGGATCTAAAGGGGTAAAGACTTTATGTGTTTGGCTAGTGAGGAGCGAGGATCGTGTTTGGCTTTGATAGAAATCTTCTACTAAAATTTGAAGTAGATGACGTTAAGTGTGGAGATGATGAAAGGAATGTGTTCTTCGACTTGTAAGTTAAAAAGGATGAAATTGGGTCAAAAGTTATATAAAAAGGTCACCAAATGCCGGGAATACTAACCCGTATTGGCCCACGAGAGATTCAGCTTTTTTGCTTAATTGGACAATGCATATGAATTCCCGCACCACGTCCTTGTAGCTAGGTTCGTCTCAAAAGATGAACTCGTTCCATCTGAGATTTGATAGGAACATTCGCACTTCATTATTGATACTGAGTACCTCCAAAAGAAAGGATGAAGGAATTTTGTTTGGTAGAATTATTTTGAAAGTGTTGGCCTTGCACCTTTCCTTCTCCTCATTGGTTACACCTTTCATTTGTTGGACGACAGGGGGTCCAGAAGGTTGAGCCACTGCTTTACCCTTGTATGCTCTAGAAATTTTCTTGAGGGCCATTGCAAGTAAGAAAAATTGAAAGAAGATTAATGCTTGAAGAGTTTTAGTGTTTGAGAATTGAGATGAAGTGATGAAAATCACTATTTGAAGGGTTTATATAGCCTTTGAAGAGGCATATCAACGACTAGAAATGTCTAAAAGAAGAGTTATGAAGGGTTGGAAATGCTTGGCCATCAAATCTCATAAATTTCAGGCGGTTACCCAAATTCGAGTCCGTGATTTCTCAAGTCGCGATCGTGAATTCTAGAAAATATGAGTAATGAACAAATTTTTCTCGGGAATACGCGCCTTAAGGGTCAAAATTTTGAAAATCTGACCAAATTCGCAGTGAAGAGGAAATTTTGTGACAGCGAATTGATGTTTGATAGCTGGGTGAAATTGACTTATAATTCGCGACCGTGAAGGAAGAACAACGACGACGAATTATGAGTCATCAAAGAAAAAATTTAAAAGCATTGTGATCCACTTAACTATATCACCCACAAATATCACAATTCAACAAACATTAATACAAATAACAATATTACATATAAGATAAAAAATTTTCTCTTTAGGGAGCTTCCATCAAGCATTCCCAATTCTCTCTTAATGAAGTTCATCCTTTCTTCATTTAGAGGTTTAGTGAAAATATCTGCAAGTTGATGATTTGTGTCAACATTACCTTTTTGCACATGATTTCTAAGAAAATGATGTCTAATATCTATGTGCTTACTTTTAAAATGTTAGATGAGATTCTTACAAAGATTAATAGCACTTGTGTTATCACATTTAATGGGAATGTGATCAACCACTTTACCAAAATCCTTCAATTGTTATTTCATCCAAAGAACTTAGGTGCAACAACAACCCGCCGCCACATACTCAGCTTCCGTGGTGGATAAGGCAACTGATACTTGCTTTTTACTAAACCAAGAAACTAGGCATTCACCTATAAATTGGCAAGTCTCGGAAGTGCTTTTTCTATCTAATAAACTGCTTGCGTAATCCGCATCCGAAAACCTTACAAGGCTAAAAGATGACTTTCTAGGATACCATAACCCTAAGTGATTTATGTCATGCAAGTATTTAAAAATCCTTTTAACAGCATTTAAATGAGACTTTTTAGGAGAGAATTGAAACCTAGCACACATGCAAACACTAAACATTATATCCAGCCTAGAAGCAGTAAGATAAAGTATAGATTCGATCATACCTCGATATCTCTTTTCATCTTTCACCTTACCCCATTCATCCTTGTCTAGCTTGATGGTACTACTCATTGGAGTTTTATCCACCTTGCAACCATCCATGCCAAATTTCTTTAGTATCTCTTTTGTGTACTTAGCTTGGTTGATGAATATCCCTTCTTTAAATTGCTTGATTTGTAGACCAAGAAAGAACTTGAGCTTTCCCATCATGTTCATTTCAAATTCCCTAGTCATACACTTAGCAAAATCCTCACAAAGAGATTCATTAGTAGCACTAAAGATAATATCATCAACATAGATTTGAATAATTAATGTATCATGCTTGTACTTTTTAACACATAATGTAGTGTCAACCTTTCCTTTTTCAAA
>CATIWR010061565.1:0-71208 GCA_949677035.1 Omphalea diandra
TATATATATATATATATATATATATATATATATATATATATATATATATATATATATATATATATATAGAAGAAGAGAAATATTGAAGATTGAGAGAAATGCGTGGAATTTATTTATGTCGCAAACTTTAGCACATAGGCAATCCCATCAAACTTCTACGTATGACAAAAGAGATTGGAAAACATATCTTCCACAAAAATAGACGAACGAAAGAAGGAAAAAAAAATACATATATACTTGACACATAATTTAACAAATTGGAAGAGGAGCACCATTCCATCCCTTGAGACAATCCAGCATTGGATCAATGATCTTACCCTGGCAGATAGCATTGAATACCTTATCAAACTCCTCTCCAGGCGATCGGACCTTCTCGCCAGTAAGCAACCCAGTGCCTAAGTCCTCCCTCACAAACTTGTACAAAGGATAAGACCTGCATTCCTTAATCTTGTTAGGAATTGCTGGATTCCCATTCTCATATGCCTCTCTAGCGTTCTCAACTTCCTTAGGCAAAAGGGCCTTCAACTCTTCCTCAAAATCTACAATCTTTTGGAATATTGAAGTGCTAGCATTCTTCTCATTTTCGCCATTTGCCAGCGCATGATCCACCAGAACTTGCCTTAGTTTTTGCATCAATGGATAGGTAGCACTGCAGGGATCATCAACATAAGTAAAGACTTGTTCGCGATCGACAACTTTGAGCAAATCTTTCTCACAGAATCTTGATGGATGAAGTTCTCCACTGAATCCAGTGGTTAAAACCCTCTTAGCAACTTGACTTACAGTGTTTTTCACTGTATGCTTCAAATTCTCCTCTAAATGCCTCAAGTCAATGGCTTGGCAAAGTGCTACCAAGAAAGTTGTAGACATAAGCTTCAAGATATCAATTGCTTCTTGTGTCTTTCTCGAAGAGATTAATCCCAACGAGTTCACATCTTGATTGTGCTGCTCCGCACTTTGCACATGGCTAGTCACTGGATTTGCAAGATATTGAAGCTCAGAACAGTAAGAAGCCATTGCTATTTCAGCTCCCTTGAAGCCATAATCCAAGCTTGGATTCCTGCTAGCGGTTAGATTTGACGGCAACCCATTATTGTAAAAGTCATTTACAAGTTCACTAAATTGTGCAAACATGAGCTTCCCTATTGATGCAATAGCTAAACGTGAATTATCCATTGACACTCCAATTGGTGTCCCCTGGAAATTCCCACCATGCAAGGCCTTGTTCCTTGAAACATCGATCAAAGGATTGTCATTTACTGAATTAATCTCTCTTTCAATTGATTTTGTTGAAAACCGGATAATTTCAATCTGAGGACCTAGCCATTGTGGTGAAGTCCTAAGAGCATACCTATCTTGCTTTGGTTTCTGCAATGGATCAATTTCATGCAACTTCTTAGCAGCTTTAATATAAGAGCTACCATCTAAAATGTGCTCCATTATAGCTGCAGCCTCAATTTGGCCTGGATGGTGCTTCAATTTATGTGTCAAATGATCAGTGAACTCAGGTTTTCCATTCATAACTTCCGCAAAAATGGCTGATAACAATTCTGACAAAACAGCAAGGACATTTGCATCAAAAAGAACCATAGAAGCTAACCCAGAACCAACTGCAGTGCCGTTAACCAAAGCAAGGCCTTCTTTAGGCTGCAACTCAAAAAATCCAGAATCAATACCAGCTAGGCGAAAGGCCTCGAGGGCATCTAGGGATTGACCGTTGGGACCAATAGCCCTGGAATTAGGCCGGCCGGTGAGTAACCCGGCAATGTATGACAGTGGGACTAAATCACCAGAAGCAGTGATTGTGCCTCGGAGTGGCAAGCAAGGAGTGATATTGTTGTTGAGAAATTTTGTTATGGCTTCCAAGATTTCAAATCTAATGCCTGAGTAACCTTGGAGGAGGGTGTTGATCCTTACTAGCATAGCTGCTCTTGTTGCAGAGTGAGGCAATGTATGACATGTTTCTGTTCCATTGCCAAAAATCCCAGCATTCAAGAATCTACGCAAAGTACCATATAATATATTAGCTACAGTTTTAGGCAATTCTCACATTTTGATAATACTAATATACTAGAGAAACATGCATCTTTTGCTTAATTTGACTCCAACAAATCCATGGTCGAATAGACAATTCTAATAGCACTTAACGGAACACTTATTAAGTAAAAAAAAAAAGTAAATTTTAATAAGATCAAAATGATTAAAGGGTTAAATAGTATTATACTCCAAAAATCTATTATAATATCTGTTATTCTAAATTAGATCTCAAGATTCTCCCGTCCAAAATGTAGTTATTTTCCATCAATCTAATTTTCAACAGAGATTAAATGGTTTCTAATTTTCAAATAATAAAAATTACGTAGTTGATAATTATCAAAATATAAGGAGTAAGTAGTTGGTCATTTCTAAATTATGGTGACTAAATAGATGATACATTAAACTTGATAAAAAAAAAAAAAAAACACTCCCTTGTGGATGAAAAGATCTCAAAGTCTAATAAAAAAATTTAATAATATATTTTTAAAATATAAAGACTAAATAATATATTAAAATAAACTTAGAGATAATAATATTTAATCCATAATTTAATTGAAATAGATCACATTGAAGTTGGTGAACAACTAGATGCAAACATTGAAGTTGGTAAATTTAGTTTATTAATTGGTCAATAAAAATAAAATAAAATTTTTTTGGGGTCAAACTTAGTCATAGAATTTAAAAACCGATTGAACTAATCAACCAATTAAATATACTATAGTTTGTAAGTTGTAACATTAAAAGAATATATATATATATATATATGAGTTTGGCAGGGGGTCAAACAAAACAGGCAAAATTGACCAGTATACCAACAAAAATCCAACCATATCCATCCTTATAGTTTGTTAATTTAACTAAGAAAAATTAGATTTGAGAAGTAAAATTAATATGGTTGTATTAGGTGATCCAGATTCGTCTAATTCCTATAATTCACAAATTAAAGAAATCTGATTAACCATTTGCAAGCTTTTTTCAATTGCATGCAGAGCTAGATATTATACATATGCAGTCAATAAATGATTATATAGTATAACTAATAAACTAATATAACCCTATTTATCTCAATGACCATGCAAGTTAAAATTTTGACATGGTGTTTTCTTCGTCCAACACGTAAATAATCATGTTTTTAGGAAAGAATGGCCTGCAGGCGTAGATGACAACTCATGCAAATGTATAAGGCCGGCCCAACCCAGTACCGTTGTGACTCGTCTGAGTCAACTCGGCCTCATCCAATCTTGAACTTTGTTTTTTCCGGAACCAAATCTTGAACTTAACAAAAACAATGCTCGATTTTCATTATTTTATCCGCCGCTTTTACTCGATACCCGAAGAACTACCACTCTACGAGTCACGCTACTGCTCAGTGAGTCAGATCGTCCGAGTCAGATCACTCACCATGACAAATAATAAGCACAAGAAAGAAATAATAGAGAAGGGAAAAATAGCTCACCTAATGAGCTCGCTCTGCAGGGCAGCACCTTGCTTGGTTCTTCTATGAGAAGTAGCACCAAACCCTGTAGTAACACCATAGCTATCAGTTCCTTTGTTCATGCTATCCATGACCCAGTCACTACTAGCTTTAACACCAGCTCTGGCAGACTCAGCAAGCTCAACCTTAACACCACAATCATGGCTAGCAATAGCAGCAACCTGAGCAACTGTCAATGTTTCACCTCCTAGATTGACCAAAGGCTTCCTGTACTCAGCAACCATCCGTTTCACTTCATCAAAGTGACTGCCTTTCATTGACTCAGCAGCCACTCCCCAGTTCAGTGAGTCATGATGATGGTAATTATTTGTGCACAAAACCTCTAAAGAACCGTTCTGGTTACCATTCTGAGCTATTGTCGCCATTTTAAAGAAAGACTCAGATGCTAAAAACTGAAGATATGATTGTAGATACGGAAGAAGAGAAGTAAAGAGGAGGAAATCTTATGGTTGGTTTTTTATGGATTTCCTGAAGGAAACAGCAGGGAATGGGGTTTAAATAGAGGATATGAAGAGTTGAAGTGTTTTTTTTTTTTTTTTTTTTTTGGGTGTGTATGGGTTGGTAAGCATAAGGAGGAAGGGCAGCGGAGAAAGCGTGGGTTGGTTGAAAATTAATATGGGCCATTGATTAAGTGTGATCTAAGGATTGCGATTTGTTAATAGTGATGATCAGAGGGAGAAGGGTAAATTTGACTCGTCCTAGTGGTGGACGGATGAGGTTGGGGTTGGTGGCTAATAGGAAAATATTTGCAGCCATCAATATGAGTTTGGGTGGTCAGGAGCGCCATATCACCTAATTTATTCGAAAAAGGCAGGCGTAGCGAAGTGTTATATCTGCAATTTGTAGCAGTCAAAGCTTAGTTGTTTTATTTTTTTATGATATAAAATTTATTTAATGAGATATATGAAAAATAAACAGAAAAATGAAGAAATTTTATAAATATAATAAAAAATTTTATTTTCAAAATATAAAATTAAATACAATCTAATATAACTACAATTATTATCAGATCACATTTATCTCACTCAATTTTTTAAAAAAATATATAAAAAATATAAAATTAAATGAAAAAGATATAAAATGTGAACATTTATATACGTAAATTCAGTATTTAGTGTTAATAAAATAGCCAAAAACATTGCCCTGAATGCTAGTTTACAATAATATAGCAGGGAGCCATACCTATGGTTGTTCAAATTTATTTAATGATTACATGTGCATCTGTTGGTGTAATAATGGTAAAATTATTATATTAGTATCTTCTTATCGGATATATTTAAGCAATCTGAGAAATTAAGGATGAAAATGTTGCACTTTTTTTTTAAAAAAAAAACTTGAATTCGTTGAACTTTGCATTATTATTATTACTGTATTATTATGAAGCACCAATTTGACAGCTTTGATCACCTCAAAAGAATAATAATAATAAAAAAAAAAAAATTTTGATACATTTGACATTTTTTACATAGACAATTTTTTATTAAATCACTACTTTATAGCTCGAAATTTTTAATTAAATTAGTATTCGATAGCATTTGCGCTACATGTGAAATTTTTGTAACATGAATATTTATTTTTTATTTTTTATAGATATTATTTTTTTCTTAAAGGTAATGCTTATCCATTAATATTTATAACTCATCCATTATTGCATGTATTTAAATTTTAAAAACAAAATAATAATACGATGTTTTTTTAAATGTAAAACTAGTATGTTTTGTTGAATTTTCATAAAGTATTTCATTATATATATATATATATATATATATATATATATATATATATATATATATATATATATATATATGATTTGACTTTGAAGGACTCTATATCCATAGAAAATATACAATGATTTTTATACCATATGTTTTATATTTTCTAATAAATTGTCTATAGTTGTGATGCTCTTATTTTTTGGATTTTATCCGAGAATTGAAATATTAAGAAAGTATTTTACTCTGTAAATGTATGGATGATAATAGGGGAGAAATTTTTTATTTTCAGCTGGAATTTGCCCCAATGAAGCTGTAATCCTCATCCTTTTCTCCTTACAGGAATATATATATATATATATATATGACATATAATTGTATGTTTCTTGTTTATATGCTAATGTATATATTGGTATGTAATATAGTTAAATTTTATAAAAAAATATTGTCAAAAAAAGAATAAAAATAAATAAATCACAAGCTAAAGAATTTTTGAGGGAATAGAGATCCTTGTGAAGGAATTAGAGGAAAATTTTCCCACACGAAGGTGCCCTATAGCTATTCTTAAATTAAAGTTTGAAGGACTTATTATATTGAAGTAATTAAGTTATGGTCAACACGGGCTTTTATGAATGATACTAATTTCTTCATTAACTGTATTGGGTTATGCCCACCTTTATTGGAGTGGTATGAGTGGTATAAAAGGTGAAAATGTCCGCTGAATTTAGAGGATCAAATAGGTTCAAAAGTTGTTATGTCACGACCCTCCCCTATCTATATAGCTATATAGATTAGGAGTCCATCGCATATACTATTTAAAAAAATTTCGTGTCTCACATTCTTCTTGTAAATAATAGTGTCAATTGTGTCATATTTCTTAATTAATGATTCAGTCATTTTAAATTTTGTTTCACATCTAATCATTTTTCTTAATTATGAACGTTTTTTTCATTATGAAACATCTTTTCTTTTTATCATATATTTTTTTGGCATGTTTTTTAATTTTTTATCTTATTTTATTTTTTTCTTTTTTCTAATAAATGAAATTTTATTTTACAAAAATCAATTTAGATATATATAATTTGCTTAATTTAATGAATATTTATTTTATGTTATATATAATATCAGAATATAAAAAATTATAAAATATAATAATATAATAAAAAATAATTTTATTAAAATCTTCAATTAAAAATAAACGAATACAATGACTTAGAATTAATTATAATATATTTTATATTTAGTATATAAATTCTATAGTATTTATCAATTTTACTATTACAAAAAAATTAAAAATATCAAATATTTAACTATAAAAAATGAACCTACAATTTATAAAAAATAAACCTACAGTTTACAAAAAATGAACTTACAGTTTACTAATAATAAACCTACAGTTTATACCAAATGAACCTACAGTTTACAAAAAATAAATCTATAATTTGTACCAAAATGAAACTAAAGTTGACAAAAAATGAACTTACAGCTGATAAAAAATGAACATACAGTTTACTGATAATAAATCTATAATTTATATCAAATGAACTTATAATTTATAAAAAATAAATCTACAGTTTACAAAAATAAACTTATATTTTATTGATAATAAATCTATAATTTCGAGCATCAAGTTAGTTCAAGAGTTGTTATATCATGGATCTCTGTCTATATAATCATATAGACTAGAGGTCCATCACACATGCTATTTAAAAAAAAAAAAAAACTTTGTTCCTCACACCCTTCCTATGAACAATAGTGTCAATTGTGTCATTTTTCTCAATTAATGATTATGTCCATTTTCTATTTTGTTTCCCATCTAATTATGAATGTCTTTTTTCAATATGAAACGCCATTTCTTTTCATATATTTTTTCTTTTGATACGTTTCTTTTAACTTTTTATTTGTTTTATTTTTTTTTAATAAATGAAATTTTTATTCTACAAAAATCAATTTAGACATGTATAATTTGTTTAATCCAATGAATATTTATTTTATGTTATATATAATATTAGAATATAAAATAAAATTTATAAAAAATAATAATATAAGTATAATTGTATTAAAATCTTCAATTAAAAATAAAAGAATACAATAATTTAGAATTAATTATAATATATTTTATATTTAGTATATAAATTTTATAGTGTTTATCAATTTTAATATAACAAAAAAAATTGAAAAAATCAAAATATTTAACTATAAAAAATGAACCTACAATTTACAAAAAATGAACGTACAGTCTAAAAAAAATGAACATATAGTTTACTAATAATAAATCTACAATTTATACCAAATGAACCTACAGTTTACAAAAAATAAATTTACAGTTTATACCAAAATGAAATTACAGTTGATAAAAAATGAACTTACGGTTTATTGATAATGAATCTATAATTTATACCAAATGAACTTATCATTTACAAAAAATGAACTTGCATTTTACAAAAAATGAACTTATATTTTACGGATAATGAATCTATAGTTCATTACCAAAATGAATCTATAGTTTACAAAAAAATAAACTTGTATATTTAAATTAATTAACCTACAACATGTAACAAATGAACCACAAAAAAAACATAAAATCCATTTGATAATATTAATATAAACATAAATAACATACCAAAAGAACAATGAGTAGGCAATCGAAGAACAAATAACAAAAAATGAGAAGAGAGAATCACAAAAAAAACAAGCAAAAAAAATAACACAAAGAAGAAAGGATCAAACAAAAAGAAAAACCAAAAAAACAAATAATGAGCATGTATACTTGTGGATGAAAAAACGCAAAAAATTCTCCAAAAAAGTAGGTGTGCATTCTTTTTGGCACATGTGATGAACCCTAATCCATTTTGGTTCATATTGCAATATGGACAAAGGTCCATGATATAATTTACCGAGGTTCAAGGCATTTGGAGTAATTCATTGACAAGACTCCTTAAAAACATCGTCCTTATCAAATCATAAGGGGATAGTAAGGTTTAAAGTCATATATTGGTATAACCGTAAAATAAAAGGAGTTTGGCATAACTAGGTTTAGGTAGGATGATTTCGTCGCTATCTTCATAGATGGATTTGGTGGTTTGATACCTCTAAAAAAAAATGTTAGGCATCCCAATTGATACAAATATTGATCTAACCTCCTGTATGAAATATAATTTGATTTATCTTTTCATTTTTATCCATTTAATCTCATTTATTATCCTAAGCATTCATCTAGCATATCATCATATTTTATGCACCTAAACCCAAATAATAGTGCAAAAACAAGAAAGAAAGATTAATTAAAAATTAGAGGAATGGTGATACATAGTGTTTTAATGGTATAAATATTAATTACTAAAACACAAAACTAAGGTCAATAGAAGTGAGATTAACTATACAGAAGACATTAAATTATCAAAAACATGTATTAAGATTTTGGATTTGATATTTGCATATGGAAGCCTCTGCACATATGATAATATGCCAATGATGGATACAAATACAACAAAAACCTTCATTATATAAGCCAATTAACTCATATAATCATTTTTTAGATGTAAATGTTCATATCTGCCCAAGATTACTTATTTTCACTTTAAATATTACAATTTTAACATGGATCACAAGAGCATAATTATGCATTCATGCTTGAAAAAATTTAAAATATCTCACCATAAGAGGAGTATATACTAAAATAACAAATAACATTTTGAGAGAGGACTTTTCATCCATGGACAAAGGATTTGCACAGGCTAACTTACAGCATGCATAGATATCCAAAGTATTCATGTGGATCAAGAATGACCTACATAGATAATTGGAGCCTATGTGTAAAGGATTTTTCTAGAAAATAAAGTGTGACGGGAGAAATAGAGTAAAAGAAAAGAGAAAAGGACTAAAGATAATGGATAGTTATATGTCGTAGCTTGATCAAATGAGGATGCCAAATAAGAGGATTATAGTGATTGAAATATTTCTTTGAGTAGATAGAAAACTGAAAGACATAAAAGTCTATTTGGATTTTTGTTTATGGTATTAAAGGTGTTTTGCGGTGGTTTTATACATTAATACGAACCTTAGGTGGTTTAAAAGGGAATAGAGATAATAAAGACCATGATTAAATGATGAAAGCATTTATTGATGGTGCTAATAATGGTGTATAAAGTATTTTGTGAATTTTTGGCTAAGGAACTATGGTTTTTTGAATACTTTAGGATTAAGAAAGAATAACTACTAGGAGAGATGGATTTTTTGTTTATAAATTGTTCTTGGGTGTTAGGTGAGTCAAAATAAGGTTTAAGGAGAGGTGAAGAAGGATGATGGAATATGTGATTTTACCTTCTCTTGCTTCTCCTTATGCCTATACTTTCCATAAGGAAATGTTGCGTTTGATTTGGGAAGAGTTGGGGTAAGTAAGGATTACAATAACCTCACTATACATTATGGCTTCTTATGATTAGGTTTGACCTTCTACGCAAAAGTGTTGATGACCTATGCAGATACTCTACCATATATGAAGATGACCACACGTCTATACATATTGGTTATTTAGGATATTCATGATTAAGATTTGATCGAGGCTTGGTCCAAGGTTTGATTAGGGTTATTCCTCACTTGTTAGAGATAATTTACATTATTTATGGCCTTTTTAGGCTTTTAGGAAGAGTTATCATTATTAAGTTTGCATCCTTAAATACCTCCTATGAAATTCAATGTCTACAATTATCCTAAATACCTCCTATGAAATTCAGCGTCTACAATTATCTTTGAAGAATTATGTTTTATACTTGTTATTTCTCCAAAGAGTTTGAATTTTTCAAAATTCTCTATCTTGACTTTAATTTATTTTAGTATGTGCAACTACATGAGTGATACATCATACATTTTCTCTTAAACGATAATGAAATATATAAAATATTAAAATTCTCTATATTTAGCCATAACTCACTATTTTTGTTTTTTCTTTTTTAAAAATGTGCTAAAAAGTTCTTGCATTTTGACATTATTAAACTGAATAATTTAGCGATCAAATGTTAATCACTTTTTAGTTAGTCAAAGGTGAAAAGTCAAACTAATTTTTTAATATCATAAATATCCCTACAAACACATTTAATTTAGATATCATAAATACTCCTATAAACATATTTAATTTTATTAATATCACTTTTTAGTTAGCTAGTAGAGAATCACCATTGTCTTTTTATAAATTGTCACTAGTTTAGTCATCATAAAAAAGGTGGACAACTCTTGATCTAGCTCCTTCTTTAAAATCTTTATCTACTTATTTTTATGAGCGATGAGCATTGCAGCCACCTGCCTCTCGCTTAACCTTGTCTTCTTTGTTACCTTATTAATCTTCGAAGCATGGAGGGTCGTTATCTCCTTTATCTTTCTCACAACAGCCTGTTCAGAAAAATATAAGAACTTTAACAAATATTCAAAGATAAAAAACCAAATTAATCAAGGTAGACATACTTACTGAAGATGCTTCTTCAGCCTTCATTTGGCATTTTTAGCTCATTGTCGTTCCCATGAAATGCTTGAAAGAGTTGCATTGCCATCATTCACTCGACATCCTTTGAGGCACGATCTACCCAGTCATAAGCATCCAAGCATAGGCAAATAAAGTCCAAAGACTTATCATAGATAGACAAGTTCAAACTATATCACTAGTGTTTGCCTCTAGCTAGGCTCAAGGATCTGGACATTTTGGCCCCAATGCCTGGAGGGATTTGAGCCTTGCTTCTGCCTCTTCTAGTAGCTCCTTTCTACCGTTGTCAGTTTCCTTCCTCTTCTTGCTTGTTGGGTTATTTTGGCAACTTTCAGACGGGCAAGGTACACATGGTGAAGCTGAAGTGGCAAGAAGGAACTTGTTGGGACAAATAGGTAATACCACTACGGTAAAAGAGCCTTCCTTGTTCACCTAGTGAGAAGATCCCTAAACAAGTGCAAGCCACACCCTGCCATTGTTTAGATTAACGATAATGTTCCTTAGGAAATTAATTTTTTCTATAAAAAGCAAAGTTAGTAAAATATCAGTTAATTAGCCATAATAATCAAATGCTAAGGAAAAGTTTTTCTTTTCGCCAAAGATTTTTATTGTTGCCCATATTTGTCATTGGACCAATCATCACCCACTATTTAGCTAGACAACTCCTCAATCCCTAACGTTTGATTCCTAACGAACCTTCAAACGTATCTCTTACAGGTAGGCTCGACTATGCTACACTTGTTCACTAAGTCCACCATAAATTTCGCCTTCCTAGTGTTAAGCATTATGGAAGGGGTTGAATGCTTATCAATAAAATCTCCATCAAAAAAGTTCATGGCAGTAGGTGATGAATTGAAAATATTTGTTTAGTTAATCTTTCATAACGAAAAACAAATCGAACACCATTTTAGCTTTATATTTAGAAGTTAGGGATAAAAAGGCCTTAAAAGATCATCTAGTCAAACTATACATGTTTTAAATAATAATGTTATTCAAACTAAAATCCTTCGCTCAACATATCTTTATCAAACTGCATAGGATTTTAATAACGTTTTGGGTGGAGTTGGATTATAGACAAAAGATAGAAATTTAGATAGTTAGTAATAATACGATGAAGAGGGAATCTAAACCTAGCTCTACTTGCTCCCTATTCAGTATTATAGTTCCCTCATCCACCCGATTAGATGACCTATAACTCGTTAGACAAATTAATACCTTATAATCTTTGAGAATGTCGTACAAATCCTTGAACTATTTTAAAACCTCTACATCTAAAACATTATTTGTTTACCTAGTCTAATTATGGCTTTAGAAATCATACCCTTTATTCTAAAAAAAATTCAAAATAAAAAATAAAGAAGAAATGGGATACCTGGCAATTAGGGTTTTAACTTGAGTTGCAAAAACTTCAAAAGCGAACTAGGTAGAATGGAAGCGGATAGAGAGCAAGAAAAAGAAGTAGAAAGAAGAAGGAAAAACTGTTGATAGAAAAATCTGTAGGGAAAAGCTAAGACTGCAAAGATAGAAGAAAAAGAAAAATGAAGAATCTTTTTATATTTGATTTTGAAGCCTCGAGAAGCATGACAATAATAATTATTGGGCACCAAAAAGGCTTGTTTGCCTTAAGCTACTAAAGTGAGGGCGACAAAAATAGGCGATTAGATAGTTTCTAAGGCAACCAAATGACACATCCATGAGAGCGATTAAAATTTTTAGGGCAACACACTTGTTTCGAGAAATACCCCTCCATGAAGGTACATAACAATCTACTAACGTCAATGTCAGAATGGAATTGATTGCGAGAGTGAGACTATTGATAACCCTTAACTAGCCAAACACCCTTTGAATAGGTAGTTCCTTAAAAGAACACAATCACAAGACAAATTTGGTACGTTGACGATATAATGGATCAAAGTAACAAATAGTCTTGTATTTACGCCAAATAATGTTCAAAAAATCATTAGCACATTTAATTTTTATATTTTATAAATAATACAGTTAAGGGTAATTAAATCCCCTAAATCATGGTAACAATTAATACTTAAATCCAATGGCCGCTATTCTACTAAGTATAAAATGCACATTCAAAGACCATAAGTATCATTCAAGCTATCATTTTTTACTCTCTTAATTTCAATTATTTTTTATTTCCTAAAATTTCTTTTCACTACCTTTAAGTATCAACATAGTTTTGGACACTCCAACCTATTCTTGCTCACTTTATCTCTCTTGCAAGGTAATCATATCAAATTTTGTGGATCAAAGGCCACCAATTATTATTATTATGAAATTGATTTTTTTTTATTTTTCAAATACTCCTCCATCCATATTTATGCAATATATAATTATTTTAGAAAATACTTTTTTTTATTCACATAAAAGGTAGTCTAACTAAATTACAAGTAAACTCCCACTTAGACTAACCCCAGCTCTGGATCTAATTTGCAAATTGTAATGAATTCTAAGAGTGAGAAGATTAAAACCAAAGAAAAACTAAATAATACTAGTTCCAGTAGTACATTTGGTACTTGTTCTTGAGTGGATTAATCAAGTCCCAGTCCTGAAATTTTTCCTTAATTACTAGAAATTAATGTATCGTAGAGCAAATACATGGAATCATTTTATTCTTGGTACATTCATTGCAACCAAGACTCAAATCATTTAAATTTAGGATGATAATGATTTCGTTAGTGGCTCAATTTTAATCAATCAATATATATTATTAATTTTAATTTCAGAGTTACTTTTAAATTATTGTTTGTCATTTGTCAAACAATTGTTTATAACACAACTACATGTTATTATTTTACATTATGTGACAAAAAAATTATCATATAAAAAATTTATATTGAAAATTGAAAAAATTAATTGTCATATAAAAAACATATTCTAAATAAGAAATTAAAAAATTCTAAATAATAGAAATTGAAAAGGAAGAAGTCATTCCATCTATCATCATGGTTAGAACTATTAAGAAGAGAGGGTTAATCCTATATGTAGTCTATAGTACTCTTTCCAATCTATTAAGCATCCTATAAATTAAAAAAAAATATTTATAATGTATATAATAAAGAATATAAGTAAAACTAACTCTTCTTCGTTAATAATTTTTTACATATAAAAATAGTAAAAAGTAGTTTTTTTTTTTCTTTTAACACAGATGATTCATCTTTCTCTATAATTTCGAGATAAAGTAGTGATACCTAAACGTTAAATTTGCACATTGAAATGCTTGCATATATCTCCACCAAATCATATAATTTATTCGGAGTAATGAACTTTCATTTAGTGATATTCAAGTGAAGTCATCAACAAAATTTGAAGTTATGAATTTGTATTTCAATTGAATTATAATGGATAACTAGTCACAAATTCGTGTATTATGCAATATTATTATAACAATAAATTTTAAATAAATTTAATATTTATTTTTATTAATTAATTGAATAATTAAAACTAGTATACAATAATAACTAAAATTTATTATTATTTATAATATATTATTATTTTATAAAGTTATTGTTTAATTAGATCTTTTAAGTAAATAAAATGGTAAAATAAATAAATATCATTGAAATCGTATAATAATTTTTAATAATAATAATATAATTATTTTAATAAAATAAAAAAAAATTGATTTCATTTTTATTAGCTACTTTTCTTTAATTTTTAATTTTTTCTTATTATATAGAAAAATATTTATTATTATGAAAGTCCCAAAGATAATTAACATGAAAAACTTTCTATGTTATTATAATTTTTGAATTAATTTATATGGAAAATATCTAAATTAAATATTTAAATTGTTTGTATGTGACAAATTTTAATATTATTAAACTTTCTAAATTATTTTTACATGAATAAAATTTTATATTATTGAAATTTTTATATTTTCTATTTAATTAAATAAATTAAATATTTAATTATTAGCTTACTGAAGACATAACATATTATATTGCCAATTGTCTAACACATTATGTTGCCAATATAATATTTTAATAGATAAATACTTATTTAAAACTGAATTTGATATTAAAATTAATATATATATATAGTAATTTTAAACAATTTTAATATAATATAGATTTTATATTAAAATTTTATTTTTTAAGTGAAATACACTGTTTAATAATTAATATATAAGATTATAATACAAAATAAATTTCATATTCAAATTACAATAAAAATAAAATTATAATGTATCCAACATACGACTTAACGATTAATACTAATTAGCAGATACTGTAAAAAGGCCCCCAAAAAAAAAAAAAAAACCCTCTTCCTAGCACTAATGTAAAACCAAAAACTATAAAAAAATAAAAATAAAAAATTCAGCTCTGTTTAGATAGGATATTGTTGGATCTGGAGATCATCTTGATGACGAGATCTAATCAACCAATATATTGATGTTTTTAATTTTTTTCTACCAAGAAAGATTCTCTTTTCAAGAAAACAAAGGAGGTTGCCCTAAATTTAAAGAGGCTGTTACATCATATACCTCTGTTAATATAATAATATAGATTATGGGCTCATCATATATGAGAGAAAAATAAAATTACACTTTTTTTGTTGAAAGAACTTAGCGTCTCTTAACAGAAATAACACAAAAATGCCCATAAATTAAATTTTTTTTTTTCTTTTTTCTTATTTCTTTTGACATTTTATTCTTCTTTTTTTTGTTGTTTTAACTACAATAATTTAATTCAATATTTCAAAAGTAGGATACAGATTTTCTATTATTATTTACTATGAATTAAAAAAAATTTAAACAGTTTTATTTTATATAAAAAGTAAATAAGTTATATATTTATTCCTAAAAAAATATAAATACACTGAAAAATATTATATATAAATTCATTAGTATTTACCTACAAGTTTATTACAAAATAAACTTATCTCTAAATTTGTTACAAATAAACTCTATATTCATTAGTACTTGTTTATTGGTGTATTAGAACTAACATACAAATTCATTACAAATGAACTCTTATTTATTAGTATTTGTCTACAAGTTTATTACAAATAAATTTATCTACAAGTTCATTAATATTTATCAACATATTTATTAGAACTTATATACATATTTATTACAAATGAATTATATACTCATTAGTAGTTGTCTATATATTCATTAGAACTTACTTATAAATTTATTATAAATGAACTATACGTTCATTAGTATTTGTCTACGGGTTAATTATAAATAAACTCTAAGTTCATTAGTATCTGTATATAGATTCATTAGAATTTACCTATAAGTTTATTGCAAATGAACTATAATTTTTTAGTAATAAATATATACAAGTTAATGAATATTATATTAAATTATGATAAACTTTCACTCTATAAATTAATAATTTTCTTAGTTTATGTGAAAATAAAAATAAATTTTTTTCTAAACATATGAAATAATAATAATAATAATAATGTCAATATAATTAAAAATTAAAAAAGATACACAAAAATATAAATATGTAAATAAAAAAGGAAAAATTGTTCAAAGTTTTTTTTAAAAAAAGTAATAATTACTAAAAAAAATACGCGCTAATTGCATGTATTTTGAATCCCTAAAATTGGGAAGCATATGATTTCCCAGTTTAAAGTGGGTAGGTGAGCATTGGCGGGTTGTCTTATATAATTGGATTATGAATAGCTGTCACTATTTCCCGATTGAAATGAATTATGTTACAGGAAAAAAAATAGTTTTATTAATAAAATTTATTTATTTTAGTAATAAATTTTTATTTAAAATAAATCTGAAATTGAAAAATTGTTAACAAACTTTTTTCATTTTTATTAAATTATTTTTAAATAAAAATAAATTATTCTAAATATAATTTTTTAAATAAAAAGAATTACTAAATACATTTTTTTTTTTTGAAATCTGAATTTTCTAAATAAAGCTATATTTTGTTTGTTTAAAAAGGGTAAGATAAATCACCAAACGTTAGACAACTTTGAAGTAATAGAAATTGGTTCCAAAATTGGACAGTCAGTTGTGCTACTTACTTAATTATGAGGTTTGGGAAAAACTAAAAAAACAAAAATAGGAACACAAGGGGAGCAGGTGAGATGTAAAACCATGTGAAATAATTGGCATCATTGGCAGCCATGGAAATATAAATCTAACTGGTGATTAGAAATGGTAATTCCACTGCTTATTTTCTCAAAAAAAAAAAATTATAGATCTGCCTGTTCAGAAAGAGCCAGTCCTTCCTTTTTTTTTTGGAAAATAATCTTTCATCTTTGAGTTGAAACAATGTGATTCCAAAATTAATCTTGCATATAAGATAAATTTAAAGATAATTGACTTTACCCATTAAGAGAAAAATTTAATGTACACGAAATAATTATTAATACACAATTGAAATAATTTTTTCAGATTAAAAATTATATTTGTTTGAAGATATATAATGCTTTGTATTATTGCAAAATTAATCGTATTCCCGCGCTTCTCTTGGGAATTAATTTAATTTTTAAATATTTTATATAATATTACATAAGAATTTTAAAATATACTACAATCATAATTAATAAAATAGTAATATCCACATAAAACTATTTATACGCTAATCAAATTATAAGGCACTTATTTAAAATTATTTTTTTATAATATTCAATACAATATTCTTTTTAGTGTAAATTAATGTGCACATATCACAGAGTTACTATTTAAAGTTGTTATTTCTTTCTTTTATAAATACACAGATAAATTTTATGTCTATATATTTATGTATACTTATTATTAACAGAATATTTGATTTTATTGTCCTACAAAAATAATTATAAAATAAAAAGCAGGAGAACAAAGATCAATAATATACGCTTACATGATTAATATATATTATACAACTATTTAAACATAAAAATTTACTATCATAAATATTAAATGTTTCAACTTTTTCCATCATATTATAGCAATTCATTAAATAATAAAATATAAAGTAAATATTACGCCATCAATAATGTATTCTTAACCATTAAGAATATTATTTTAAAATTCAAATTTCATCTCATCTTGCTATAATGAAAATAAATTTAATTATAAAAATTTATTTAAAAATATCATAAAAATTATTATTCTTAATTTAAATTCTAAATATTGAAATAAAATAGAAGACTAATCTTTATTTTTACATGTGTTTATATATATGTACATATGTCTTTTGATAATTAAATACATGTACAATGAAAGATTTACTCTTATATTGAAAAAATGAACCGTTCAATAAATTTGATTTAAAATTATAAGTATTGTTCCTCAAACCAAGATTTAATAAATAATATTTATTCATTTTTTTCATTTTAAATCATGAAAATTGACATAGCATTATCAAAATAAAAAAATCTAAAAATTTATAAAATTAGAATTATAACCATTTGAAAACCATTTCTATTACGGAGTGGTGTTTAATTTTTTTTTTTAAATCGTGGTTTCATAATTCCCATTGATGATGTTACAAATTTATGTTTGCATATGGCATATGTAGGGCTGAGCATTCGGTCGGTTCGGTTCAAACCAAACCGAATTTATGAAAACTGAATAGACTGAATTTAGTTTAAATTTAAACCGAATCAAACCGAAATTTAAGATAAATCGAACCGAAAAATCGGTTTGGTCTTCGGTTTTGGGCTCAATGGGTTGTTGGGCTTTTTTTATCTTATATAAAATAATTTATTTTTAGTTTTTTAAACTCAAATTTAAAAAAAATAAAAAAAAATCCCACAAATTATGTTTATTCGGTTTTCTCAATTTTAAACAGAACTGAACCGAAAACTGAATTTTTTTATTTTTTTAAACCGAACCGAACCGAATTTACTTTAAAACCGAACCAAATAGACCGAATTCACTCGATTCGGTTCGGTTTTTCAGTTTTGGTTCGGTTTTGCTCACCCCTAGGCATATGAATTCTTTAATCATCCTCATCAATCTAATTTTTAAAAATTTATAAATAATTTTCAAAATTAATTTGTATAATATTTAATACAATATTTTTAATCTAAATAAATTAAATTAAGTGACAATTATCTATTATATACATATAGATTTGGAGTTACTATTTAAATTTATTATCTCTTTCTTTTATAAATATACATATAAATTATATATATCTATATTTATGTATATTTATTATTGCGAAAATATTTGATTTATTATGTTATAACAAAAATAATTATAAAAGTAGGAGAAAAAAGTTAACAATTTATACTTACCAGATTTATATATATTGTACAACTATTTCAATATAGAACTATATTATTATGAATATTAAATATTTAAAATTTTATATACTATTATAAAATAATTAAATAATTAAATCTAAACTGAATTTATTAAAAATATTACTGTCATTTCAAATTATAAAGTTACAATCGATAATATATTTTTAACTATTAAAAATATTATTACAAAAAGTTATACTTTAATTGCTAGAATAGAAACAGTTTAAATCACAAAAATTTGTTAAAAATGATCATAAAATTACTGTTATTAATTTAAACATTAATATTAAAATAAAATAGAATACTATACTCTTTCATATATCAGAGTATATATTTGTATGCATATATATATATTTATATATATGATTGTAAATGTATATTAATAATTATTTGAATATATAAATAGTAAAGATTTTCTTTTAAATATAATAATTAATCACTCAATGAATTTAGTTTAACAATTGTAAATACTCCTCTTCAACATCAAAATTTAATTAATGCTAATTCTTTATTTTATCATTTTAAATCACGAAAAATTCGCATTGCTTTATGAAAAAATAAAAATCACAAAATTCCCAAAGTTAAAGTTAGAATTATTTAGAAATTTAATATTTTTTTATTATATATGGAGTATAATTTAGGTTCTTTTTCGTTTTCTTTTTAACTAAATTCGTGGTTTAAGAATGCTCGATAAATAATGTTATAGATTCATGTTTATAAATGGCATGGACCTTTTATCATCCTCAGGTATTAATATAATTTTTAAATAATTTATAAATATTGATATGATTTTAGTAATTTTTAAAATATCATTAATAAAAAATATATAAATATATGTTATGACTATAATTAATAAAATAGGAAAAGATCATATTAGAGATCATATTTCTTAATTTGAAAATTCATTATAATATATTTCTTAATTTCAATATGGATATTGAAAAATGAATTATTTTGATTTGGGATCAATATACTAAACCAAAAATTTGTTAAATTTATAACATAATATATTATAAAAAAAATTCTTAAAGACCTACATAATATATAAACTGTTAATTTTACAATATATTAATACATATATTATGATTATGGTTATTTAAAACATGAGTTAATTTTTTTTTAAAAAAAAAGCTGATATCAAGTACGGTGATGTCTCTAACTTTTTCCAATGCAATGAGATGATCTAATATGTTGTTCTTGGACTATAAGAAAATATTATTTAATGTTATTATCGCTTTGAGTTTTTTTTTTTTCAAGGAATAAACTTTAGAATGAAATTATCATTTCCAACTTTGTCATCTTATACATCAATATAGTTATTTTATAAATTAATAATTTCTCACTTTGTCAATTAAATATTGTTGATTTTTTTTTTTTTCAGTTTTAAGCTATTAGTATATAAGGAATTCACTCTATCCTAATCTAGGGATAGAATTAAAAAAAAAATGTATTGGGAGAAGTGAGTAATTAAATTGAATTAACTACATTAGTGGTTAATTAACTAAAAAATTAATCAACCTAAAAAATACACGTGCCATTTTACTCACCCTCGAATAATGCAAAATAATTGAATATATAAACACCAATATTATAAATAATAAATAGTGTAATAATAATTGAACCCGAGACTATTTTTGGCTAAAGGATTAAATAAGTTTTTCATTGTAACAGAGTGATAAATAAGGACGAAACAAACTTTTTTGTCAAAATTACCTTCACTTTTGTATTTTTCATTATAAAAGTTCAAAATATTGAATGATAAGAGTGTGTGTGTTATAAAATACAGTTTCTTTCAAATTCATAAATTTTTAAATCTCCTTAAATAATCTTAAATCCCTAAATTCCCAAAACATAACTTCACTTTAACAAGAAAATTTTTCCTAAATCAAAGTCGATTGATTGAAGAATGTGAAAAGTGATATTTTCCTAGAGTAATAATTTTACTTTTTCATCCGATTGCAGTTAATATAGAGAGAAGAGAGTTGAATAAAAGTATAATGGTACGTAAAAATACTGTTACTATAAAAAAAGAGCACCACTAATAGTGACTTAGAGTAAAACAAATCAAAGTCAAAAATTTTACTTCTGCCTTAATTATAAGGTAAAAATGGAAGAAAATTGAAATAATTTTATCAATTATTATTAATTAATGTTGTCGGAACTATTTGTGATAACTCATTTTCGAAATTGTGTGAATTTATGATGACATAGAGAGAAATTTAGGTGTTTTAAATGATACGATAATTTTTTCTCAGAAAGACTATTGTTTTTCTTTAATTTATTTTTCTGTGATCCTAAAGTTTTTTATAAGATATGGTAAGAAATCTTCTCTCTTTCATGAGATGGGGATGACATTATATTTCCGCCTTGTGAGTTCCCACGAGTATCCTTGAAGTGGATTTTTGTGAGATTTGAAAAAATTAAATATAGTTTATAAGTTTTATATATATATATATGTTTCTAGTATAAAAATTTTTATTTTGTAATTTAATAAATTATATTTTAAAAAATAATTTCAAATAATAGAAAAATAAAAATATTTGTCTTCTAACTAGTGAGGATTCACTGTGGAAGTGAAGACAAAACAAAAATTCTTCCATCAAAAGGGCAAGACAAAAGATAAAAGATAACTCTCGCTCCGGTTATTTGTTATTTTTAAGTAAGTGTCATTTTTAATTAATATTTTATATTTTTATAATAAAATAATATAAAATTATAAATAATTTTAATAATAATATAAAATTAAAGTAATTTTAATAAAAAAATTTATTTTATTTTTATTTATCACTACAGTACAAATTGAGAGCCGAAATTTTTACTCACCACCGAATACTGCTTTAACGCCCACTTGATATTAAAAATAAAAAAATAAAAGACACATCTGTCGTTTATTATCAGAGAAAGGTGGTGTTTGGTGCACCGTAGTTGGTGTATTAAAGGGCATCCACCAGTCGCATTGCGTGTCGATGGCTAAAAGTGATATTTAGTTATTCACAGAGACGAGAAAAGAATCAGGAAAAGGCAAAGCCAGGGAAAAATGAAGCCAGCCTAGAGATGATAAAGTCAAAAACAAGGTTCTTAGTTTCTTGGTTGTGGTCGCTTTTGTTTGTCTGTTGAGAAGCTAGTCATCTTCCTTGCCAACGACTTCTGACCTACCCATTTGATTTGAGGGTTGGTGAAGGAAGAAAAACCTTGTGCTTTTCAATGGGAACATCAGCAATGATTTTAAAATCGGACTTACCGGAGATCCAACTAATCAATTGATCAATTTTTTATTTAATTAATTTAATTTAGTAGAATAATTTTAAATTTTTTAATATATATATATATATATATATATATATATATGTATATAACACTTATAATATTTAAAATAAAAATACAATATAATGAAATAATACAAATATTTTTAAGACTACTTAAAATTTTTTTTAATATTTATATTTTAAATAAAATAGTATAATTTTAAAATTTTGAATTTCTTACAAAATAATATAATTTTAGATTGAATTGATTTCATTTAATTTTTTTATTTTAATCTTGAATTAAACTAAATTATTGATCGATTTTTTATGTTATCGATCTAATCGATTATTTGTTCCGATCTGAAAATATTTATTAATAATACTAAACGATATAAAAGTTTTCTTTTATAAATATAGTTTGCCCAAGAATAATTAAAGGAAGAATAACTTTATTTTAAGTGTTGAAATGAAATTTGAATTTTGATATTGATTAATATTTTTAAATCATTAGTAATCACAATTTTATTCAAGACCTTAAAAGCGAAAGATAGAGTACGTTATTTTTAAACAATATATTGTTAATTGAAATAAATCGGAGAGTGTAACAATTGATTAACTTAATTTCTAATAAATTTTTTATTTTATGGATTTTGATAATTTTTCATATTCCATATGCAGATTAAATCTAAGAAATTTTGAGCTAGAAAAATATTATTTGTTTTGCCAATCCTCCAAAAAAAAAAAAAAAGAAAAGAAATTTCATTTTTAAGATACTGACTCATTATATATGAGATGTGGATTTCCAAAATCCTAAATTTTGGTGAATCTCATCAAATGAATATATTACTTTTATATCACTCTTCAAAATTTTTTGATAAAAGTCATAAAATCTTTCAAAATCCTTAATTTAAAATATTTCATAAATAAATTATCTGACTTTTCTTTATTTCTTTCCTTTTCCCTAATTTGTTCATTAAAATAAAATAACAAGATTATGCTAATTCAATAACATTTAAATCATCAATTGTTTGTTTTCCCTCAAAAAATCATTATTTTTTACAAAAAAAAAGTATTATTTATTCAATTTAATAGTAGAACAATCATTTATAATTTAAAATGTTAATAATAAAACATAACTAAATTTAATATAATGATATAAATAATTTAACTTCCTATTTTAAATTTTTTCATACAACTTCGGAATTATAAAACTCTAAATAAAATAATCATACATTGTTAACGCTAGATGACAGTGGGTTTAAATTTATATTACAGCTCCAATTAACAAGTAAAAAAAAAAACCTCCATTATTATTATTATCAGACTCCATTAATATTATTGTATTATCTTTTCATGGAGGATGTGAAAAATATTCGTTAAAATGGAAAAATATATATATATTCATGGTTAGGTGGAGCATGTGGTATCAAATGGAGCAAAGGTGTAGGGTCCACTCCAGAGAGGCGGCAAGTTTTTGATCCCACGCCACAGGTCTCACCAACCACCATGCCTTCGGTCCACACCCTCTGCCAGAACTTACGCCTGCTCTTCTTCATGCTTTAATTGTGCCTGTCAGTGGTGCTCACTTGGTGTCTTTTTTTTTTTATTTATGAAATTTAATTTTTAGAAATAATTTTGAATGGATAAAATTATTATATTTAATTATATAAATGATTTTTATTAAAATATATAATTAATATATTTAATTTATACAAAATAAATAAGATTTATATATTTAAAATTTTAATTTTGTTAAACATAGAGCATTTCTACAAGAATCAAACAGGGAAATTGCAAGTCCTTTGAGAACGTAAACGATGGAAACACAACCAGCCGCCTATTTTGATTTTGGACTTAATTAACGAATGTCAATCTCTTCGACAGCCTCCCATAGCGCCCAAATGAAAGGGATAAGTGAGTTTCCATTTTTTGACCATTGATGGGTGCAAATGAAGTGTGGCAGTAACACGTGGCTGAAACTACAGATGCGTTCAGTTAACCAAATTATGAGCATAGTTTTAAACTAATCCCTTGTTTTTCAAACTGAAATACAAGAGTTACTTTCTCTTTTTTTAATTTTTTTTATAACAATAATATATTATATAATATAAAATATAATTAATAAAATAAAATTTAATATTCAATAAAAAAAATTTATAATTAAAAAATATAATAATAATATCATTTAAATTATGTCACATATCATTACAATAAAAGAAGTAAAAAAAAAAAGTAATATGGAAAAATATTTATAACTCATATTATTGTTGTTATTATTATGTCAGTGTGTAGATCATCACCAGGCGGCAACAAAATTCATTTGGCAAAGGGTATTAATTCTTTCTGGTACCATTTAAGTTACTCACTGTGTGGTTAAATTATTCATATAAGAGCTACAACACATTGTTAATAGGAGTTAATGATTGGGGGAGGGGACAAAATATTTCCGATAAATCCCTGTTAAATAACTCACCGTGGATGGTGAGATTTGAACCCGAGCTATGATATGCTAATTTACTCAACGATTGATTCAAATAAAAAAAAAGAAAGTATCAATTCTGTTTTTTCTGTTAAAGAGTTTGCTGAGTTTGTTTATGCCATTAGGTTGGTAGAGAAATTAAATACAAATCCAACCAAAAAAAAAAAAGTCATCAATGTTCCAATGCTTAAAGCCAGAAACATCATTAATACAACAACATCAAATATTTTTGCCCAAGTGGTGCTTTGAGATGTGGTACTTACTTGCATTCACGGGCATGAATTGTTTACATACGCGGGATGGAACATCCCTATTATTTTTGTCCGACACCCTCTTGTCATCACTTTATATTTATTCGCATTTATTAGACAAAGAAATTCAAGTTTTTATTTATTCAGATTTTTTGTACAATATTTAATATTTTTATTTTTCTTTATTTTGAGTGGTGTTTAGCCAATTACACAGATCCATAAATGTGATATTCTATTAAAGATTAATGATCATTTCATACATATAAATGTAATTTAATGGTTGAGTGTATTATTTTCTGGATAAAGTCTCTTTTTTTTTTTATTTTTTTTTTTTTACATTTAAGATAGGTACTCTCACACTTTTAATAGGGGACTAGTTCTGTTTGAGTCAGAGATATGTTTATGATAAAATCTTTTTAGTGAATGCGACTTTAAAAATTTTAAACTCTAAATATTGCCAAACAAAATATCTTGAAACTCAGCTAAATTAATCATTATATCAACCAAAAATGGTTAATGGCTGGATTAAAATGAGTATGGATAGAGTTAAAATAGATAAAGTGATAAATAATCTTTCTATCAATTTATGACCCATATAAATTAATTTTATTTAATTCATATTTATTTAACCCTATTTAACTCATATTCACCAATTTATTCAATTAAAATTTAAATTCTTTTAAACTAAATATTTTAATTTAATTTTTATTTATCGTTTCAAAATTTAAAATATTAATTCTTTTTAATTATTTCTTTATTTTTGTGAAAAAACAATAAAATAATAAAAAGACAATAAAAAATATTTATTATTTATATTTTTCAACTGGATTCTTATTTATTTCTTTGTTGGGAATGCTTGGCACCAATATGTCTTGTGAGGAATAAGGCTATTGTCTACCTAATTATTATAATAAGTATAAAAATGAATAATATTTTACATGTACATAGACAAGATTTTAGTAATTTGCATAAAGTATATCAATCAATTCAATTAATATATATAATGAGTTTTAGTTTTATATATTATTTACAATGAATGCTTTTTATTTACTAAGTTAATATTTAAATGAGTTATATACTATTGTTATATTATACAAAATTGAAAAATTATAGAACAACTAATTAAACAAAGAATTGGTTAAAAAGAAAAAAAATGCATACAAGCAAAAGCTTAAAAAAATTAATAAAGATTGATTTTTATTTCAATTAAATGATAAAATGTTAAAAATAACTTAAATTATATTATTTTAAATTAAAGCATTTTATAAATTATTTATTTTGATATTCTTTAAATTTTTTAATTAATAATTTCATAAAATTTGTGTATTATAGCTGTGCATAATGAGTAAACATACCTCTCCTCTGTATGGGCTGTATCTAGGTCTTTATAATGTTATTAATAATAACAAATATTTTTACATTTCTCTTAGCATATAAAAACATTTATATATATAATAGGGTATACTTACCCAATTCATATTTATCCATATATTAATAGAGCTAAATGGCTAACAACTTATTTAATACTCATTTAAAATATAATTCACTTATTTATCATTCATATCTCATTTTTAATAGATAGATATTGGTGGATAAATGGGTATGGGTCAATATTGCCACCCCTAATAACAACCATATTGGTAATATCACATTAAGGCCTTTGATGATATATAACAGTACATTTAAAGTATCATTCGAAAAATATTGCAGTATATTGTAATAATTGTTGTTATTCATAATTTATAAATAGCTTTTTATTATATTTTGTTAGTATAGTTATAACATTGTTTGACATGACATAATAAATATGTCAAAATAAGATGAGCATAATGTTATTGTAAGTTTACGTAAATATTTCATCAGATGTCATTTTAGTAGCAATCAATGCTGAATTAAATGACATTTGGACAATATTAATGAGAACCTTTAGTATAAGTCTATATCAACATTGTTAACAATATTTGTCAAATATCATCATAGATCATAGACCTAGCAACATCACCAACACTAAAGAGTCCACTAAACAAAATAATTAAGAAGTGGTTGTTGGTGATGGGGCAAGTTAAGGCCTACTGTACATCATATATAATGGACATATTAAGTTCTGTATTTTTTAAATTTATTTTTCTTTTATCATTTTTTTCACGTAAAATCAGGATCAGCTTCATAATATTTGTGGCTTTTGGTAAGAATGACTTTGACGATCTCTTAATAATATAAATAAAAATTTTAAAATTATTTAAAATTTACTTTTCTTATTTTGACATATAAAATCATTAATTAAATTTTTGTATTTAAGTTTAGAAAGTAAATCTTTTTCATTTGACAATATAACTAAATTAATTATTTTTTATAATATTATTAGGCATAAATAAATTTTATTAATTTTATTTTTAAATTTTTATTCAAGTTACAGTAATAAAAATAATTAATATTATTCTATAAGCTGTTTATGTATTTAAAAAGTTATAAATTTATTTTGATAAATATTGAGATTTTATAAAAGGATGCACAATTTTAGTGCTTAAAAAAAGAGTAAAGGATATGGTTAATTTTAAGTTATTAATTTTTTATTTTGAATACCTAAGCAAGTGTTTACCGTTAAAATTAATAATAGATTGAAGTTGTGCAAAATTCAAGATGGTTAAAATTCTCATATTTTAAAATAAATTAATAAATATTATTTAAAATTAAAATTAAAATGTTGTAAATATATATAAAAAATTTTAGGCTATTATTTTCTAAGGCTGTAGACATAGGCTTTTATTGCTTTTGCGTTATATATATATATATATATATATATATATATATATTGAAAACAACTTCCCTGCTTTGGGATTATCATTGGTATATTGTACCGGTGTCAAGTTCATTTTCTTTATTTTCTTTAACAAAAAAGCTGGTTTCTATCTTATTTATTAATTTTATTTTGATTTATTTCTATTTTAAGAATTTTTATTCTAGATTTGCCGTTTTATCTCTTTTATGAAAGTTTTTGTCTCTTTTTTTTTAAGAATTTTAGTAATTAGAGATTAATTATTTAGTAATATAATGATATATTATTGAGTGTTGCCTCTCAAACCTATTATAGTGTATCATATGAATTTCAATTCATATTGTGCAATAACATTATATTTGGTAAAAATTTTCATAATTGATAAAGTTACAGAGTTATTAAAAAATATTTATAGTTAGTATTCATAAAATTAAGGATCTATTTCATGTTAATATTTTAGATTATAACATTTTGTTAGATGTTACATAACTATTTATAAATGAAAATATCTTTTATTAGTTTTAAAAATAAAGAAAAAAATTTAAAAATTAGAGAAATGGGGAAAAAACGTGTTTATCGCCAAACTCCCACTTGGCCACTTGTACAAAGTTAACTCGAAACAAGGAAGGTAGGTTAGGGAGCCGTAAATCATTTGACTTTGTCCTACACTTACGTTCAAACTTTGAAACACAACACAATGATTGATTAAATTTCATTCACATTATAAGGATTGATTGTGTAACAATGATTTTGATGATTTGCAATAAATATTTAGATATAATCTCCCTAGTTTATTTTTCCTTGAATTACATATGGGTGGAGTAGTTAACCCAAATACTTCGATCCCGAAAGAGATACACTGTCCACTATAGAATAGGTCAGTGCGTGCACATTCATTGATGGCAACACATTTGTTATTTGGTTAGGATAGGATATGGAGATTGAAAGGATAATACCCTCTTGCGTGCTAGAAATGTTTTTGTTAGTCCTATTAACTATCTACCTAGTTATTTTTTTCCTGAATTATATAGGGATGGGAGTAGTTAAATCTGAATGCTTTTATCCCGTGAGAGATACAGTATCCACTTGAATCAGCCACTGCGTATATTCACAGATGGTAACACATTTATTATTTGGTTAGTACAGTGAATGGAGGTTGAAAGGCTACTACCCTCGTGCTTGCTCAAAATATTTTTGTTAGTCCTATTAAGTATGGTTACGTATTTTGATCCCCGCGATAGATACACTACCCACTAGATAAGAATGCTACGTGCTACACTGAAAAATATTAAGTGATGTCTTTTGTAGTCTCTTGAAGACTTCTGTTGTAATCTAAGAAATTGAGCTTGAGGTATTATTTATGTGATGAATGTATGTGTTGCTTGTGTTTGTTGAGATTGTGAATGTTGTAGAAATGTGCTAGGGTTGGATTTCTTTTAAGTTATGCTTGTTTCTGATTAAAGGTTAGCAAGCTTGGGTTGAGAATTTCTCCCCTATTTCCCCCAATTACACATTTTATCGCTTAATGAATCTTATGGATTGAAGATGATTATGGATGATTTTTGACGCACTGATATTAGCATATGGAAGTTTTTATGAGAAAGAAATGTTTTTAAAATAATTAAATCTTTCTAAGAGAAAAGAATTGTTTTATTTAATTAAGGAAATGTTTAAGAAAGAAGTTTGAGTTGAAGACATACTTCCCCTCTCCCATAAGTTAATGTTAATGTGATTTTTAGGTGGTGCAAATATGGTGTTATATGAGCAGGTTTTTTGGATAAGTTTTGAGCGCCAGTATAATCCTAATTTGGATGGTGAAAAAAGATTCCAGTAATAACAACAGTAGCTCTAGTACTGCAAATAATGCTAATAATTGTTCAAGAATGGAATTTCCAACATTTTTTACGAGGTTATGTTAATTTGGGTATGTAAATGTGAGCAATACCTTTCGATTGAGAATGGTTATAGAGTATTCCAAGTGTAAGGTCTGGGCAATGGCATCAACTGAACGTGAGATCTAGGGCTAATTTTTGCTGCCAAAAAATGGAGGATTACATTGAAGCCATGAATTGTAGTCTTGACCCTAATGCTTATAAAGATTCCAAGTTTGGTCTTACAAATCTAAGGTAGGAAGTAGGAGCGAACATTCGATCGGTTCAGTTTGTTTAGTTTGGTTTTATATTAAAATTAAATCAATGGAATTTTAAATTTTATAAATTGAATCCAACTAAAATTTTTTTAAAAAATTGAATAAACCAAACCAAATAAATCAAAATTTATATACTTATAAATTGAATCAAATTGAATTTATAAAATCTAAGTTCGGTTTGGTTCAATTTAATTAAAGTACATATATTTTAGATTAGTTCGATTCAAATTAATTTAATTTATTAATAATTTGATTCATTCGATTTTTTAAATAAAAAACTGAACTGAAATCAAAAATTAAAATTTTTTAAAATAAAAAATGAACCGATTGATTTATAATAATAAAAAAAAAACCAAATCAAATCAACTGAATAATATTAGTTTGGACAATTTTTTTTTGATTTGGTCGAGTTCTTGCTCACTCTTAATAGGAAGGTCCAACAAAAGAATACATGGATGTTTTTTTTTATGCTTTAATTGGGTAGATTAGAGTTTCCTGAATCTAAGCTTCTGCAGTCTATCATCCTTCATTAAGCATATGCTGTAGTTAGATTAACGAATCTTCTCTTTCCAATCAAGCTAAGCATTCGTATAAACCATTCGTCAATGCCATTCGAAAAAAGTTAGCCAACTCATAACAGACCTGACTCCTTAAATTTCCTCTGTTATCAAACTTGGTTCTTGGCCAAATCTTTCATATTTCTCTAAAAACTCGATATCATCTAGGAAATATCTACTACTGGAAATTTAGAGATAAATATTAATGAGAAAGAGCTAAAGGCCAAGCGTATGAAGGCATCCAGCCAAGATAATGACAATATTGGGGTCTTTAAACAAGAGATCCATTAACATTCTCGTTGGTTCACGGAGTCCTCATAATTTCATTGATGCATTGGTGAGTAAGAAAAAAAGTTTTTGGGTTAGGCTAGTGAATTTTATATAATCTTCTGAGTTCGAATTCAATTTATTTATTAAATAATAAAGTATCCCATTCGAGTTCGAATAGCTTACAAACGAGTGACAATCAAGCAAATTAATATGCTTGATTGATTCATTTGCACCAAGAATTGAATTTTTACATTTATATTTTTTTTTATAATAAAATATTATGGTTTAATATCTACTCGTATACTTTTTCATATACTATTGGCATATTTGGTTACGACTTATGAGCATGTATCTATTAAAAATATGATTTTGAGACCAAAAAAACAGAGAGATACTCTCTCCTAAAAGCACTTTTAATTCACTTTGTATTCAATCTAAATTTTTTATTATAAAAAGTGGTCGAAAAAATAAGATTTCAACTTATTCTATAATTTTAAATTATAAATTAAAGAGTGAGTTTAGTTCTCTATTTGTAGAAAATCAAAATTCATTCTCTATACAAAATATAATTAATACAATTCAATTTTTCATTTATATCAATAATTGTTATCTTGTTTTCTATTAGCTTTCTTTCTTGGAAAACTTTTTTTTTCTTCCCACAAATTAACATTAAATGCTTTTATGAGATAAAATAAAATGAAAAGTGAAATACAAAAAGTTTATTGAACTTTAATAAATTTGTTTACTCTTTAAATTTAACGACTTTTTAAGATGTTCTTTATTATTCAAAATACTCTTTATTTTAAAGAGCACCATTGGAGATACTTGAATTAATTATAACTTTTTTAATATGAGTTTTATGAGTAAAAAATTTGGATGAAAACTATAGTGTCGTTTATATTATCATATTATAATATTGTAATTAATAATTCACTATTGAATTAGATAAAAATTATTATTCACCATTGAATTAGACATGATTAAATACTGTTAGATTAGATAAAAATTATTATTCACTATTGGATTAGATAACGTTATTTGACAATATTATTAAATCTGTCACTATAAAATTTATCAAAATTTTGATTTTGAAAAAACTTATCTTTGAAGATTTTGTCAATAGTAATATTTTATTTATAAAATTTACATTCAAAAAATTGATTATCAAAATAAAAAAGAATTTCTATTATTTTGTATTTAAACATTAGATTTTTTAATAACAATGTCAAACATCCTACGTTAAGAAATGAGAAATAAAATCTCATTCTATGATAAATATGTTAAAATTTCAATATTTTTATTTGAGATATCTATATATAAGAAGAATAGGATAATTATTTAATTATTTGAAATCTATTCTTAAATTTTTGAATTAAATTAAAATATTAAATATGAAAATAGAATTGAAATCTTTGTTTATTTTTATTTTTTTAATACGTCAAACATGTTCTAATAAAAAAATTATAAAATAAATAAAAATTACAATGATTTATATATTTCTTAAAGGGATAGGATCATGCACTTGATGGAATTGCTATGGCTCTTAGTATTATTGTGCATTGTCGTTATCTTATCACTTATACTTTGGTTAAGGACTCTTGCTCCGGAAACAAACCAAAAGCAGAAGCGCATTGAAACAGTGTGCTAATTACGATGGATTGATTCAGCCCCAAAAGAAATGATGCTGACTGATACATTACGAATGATGAATCCACACAAACTAACCAAACAATGAGATTTTTTCGTTCGACCAGATTTCTCAAAATTGAATCTCTCTCAGGCAACAAGGTAGGACTTGGAATTTTTAGGCACAAGCTGACAGATGTTAATTTGCCAGGTAACAAATGGTGTAGGATTTTTTGACATGTGGTGTGATTTGATGCCTCCATAATGTTAATCACAATGTTTTTATAGCATCACGACAAGTTACTGGTTGGTATTAATAAGAATGAAATATTTTCAATAATAATCCCTACTAAAAGAAACCTATCACTTAATAGAAGCGGAAAATTTTTAATAACAGTCCTTATCAAAAGAAATCCACCGACTTTTATAGGAGCGACAAAGTCATATGGTTAGACACTTTTATAAGAATCACTGAGTTAGTGATTAATATTAATAGCAGATGAAGATTTTTAATAGCAATCCCTATTAAAGGAAACCTACCAACTTTCATAAGGGGCTATGAAATAATGTGATTAAATATCTCTATAGGGGCCAAAACATGCTAGTGGTAAGTGTTAATAGGAGAGAGATTTTAATTAACAATCCTTATTAAAAGAAATCTATCAACCTTCATAGGAGGGATGAAGTCATGTGGTTAAATGACTTTAAAGAGGACCACGATGGATTAGTGATTAGTATTAATATAAGAGAGATTTTTAATAACAATTCCTAGTAAAAGAAATCTACTGACCTTTTTAAGAGCTATGAAATCATATGATTAGATTACTCTATCGGAGATTTAGATAAGTTAGTGGGCAGTGTTAACAGGAGAGAAATTTTTAATAATGACCTCCATTATAGAAACTCACCAACCTCCACAAAGGCCACAAAGAAAATTTTTTAATAACGATTCTATTAAAGGAAACCCACCAACCTTTATAGAGGCCACAAAATCATGGAGTTATATACTTTTATACGAGGCATGATAAATTAGTCATTAATATTAAGGAGATAAAAAATTTTAATAATGATCCTTATCAAAGTAAATCTACTGTACTTGATGAAATTTGAATCTGGAACCTCAATATTTCGAAATATCACCCTTAACCACTCGAGGTGTAATTAAAATCTTGGAGCAGTCCTGCATCTTCTCAAGAACAATGCCTTTGGCATGGCAAATGGCTTCTTCTATTCATTGCCATGATGGGACTTCTTGAATGCCTTGTCAGCCCACTTTTGCCTCCTACGGTGGTATTTAAAAGAGAAGAAGTCCATCAAATTTAGGCTGAACCTCTATAAATTTTGGTGTTACATTGTGTAATTATTTTCTTATATGAAATTTTAATTATTCACCATTATCTTATTTACCCCTTCTAAATTATCTTGAGATAACATATCTAATTCAATAGTTTTCCTTTTTCTTTAATATGAAATCTTCAACTTCAATTTTTATGGCTTTCTTCTTTATTTTATTTTCTTAAATATCTTCAACTTCTTGAAAACGCAGTGCAATAATATTATCTCTTTTCAAATTTTTGATGTTAAAATCCTTACTTGTATTTACAAGGAATCGAAATTATTTTTCTTAACATGAAATTATTCTTTTATAGAACTTGTTATCTTCTTTTACTCCCCATATATTAATATAAAATATAAGATCATCATGGGAAATGTATGACTGAGTGGAATTAATGAAAATATGAAATATCTAATAATATATTTGAGTTATTGAAGAAATATATATGCTCAATGAGCAATCAATTAATGTGATAGTTATTTTTGAAACACCATCAGAAACTATTAACATAAGCATATATCTATAACTTATTAATGACAAAAATAATGATTAATACAATTCTAATAAAGACAAAATCATTTAATAATAATAATAATAATAATAATAATAATAATATTAATATTAATATTATTATTATTATTATTATTAACAATAGCAATTAATATAATCACATTATTGTAATGAATTAGCATATACATATTAAAAAATACATATATGTATCTTGAGATATATTCTGCATTGAATTCTTGACAATTATTGCATTTTTTATTGCCATTACCACTAGAAATGACTTTTTTTAATATAATTTATGCAGGAGTTGTACCATGGTTTTTCTTTGTTTTCAATTGATATTACTATTGCCTTTAAATAACATTCAATTTTCTTCAAACTTAAAATACTTAATAATTACAATATAAATAATAATAGAATAGTTGAAAATAAAAAAAATATATAGTTACCAAATATTGTTTCAGAATAATTACTTTAAACTGACTTTAGAAACTCTTAAAGATTTTCTTGACGATGTTGAAAATTTTGTTTGATCACAACAAGAAATGACATATTTTACGACAACCAATATAGTTAAAATTTAAAATTGTCAATTAAAATTTTAAGTGACAATAAATATTGCCATTGAGATTGTATAATTCTATAACTTAATGTCAAATTTATATGGAAAAAATCTAGTGTATAGCAATAATTTTATTATCATATAAAATTGATTTAGCTATAATGATTATTGTAACTAATTAATTTTATGTAAGTTGTTGCATGTCAGAGAAATTTGTCATAAATTAATTATTAAATAAAATTCACTATGATGATAAATTTAATTTATTGTTATGAAACATAATAAAAATGGCAACTCGTTGCCAATCAAATTATATATTTACTATTAAAATTATACTAATAATATTATTATTATTATTAGCACATATTCTGATAAGATATTATTGTCAGTAAATTAAATATTAGTCATAAGCTTAATTATCATACTTTAAGAATTTATATTTTATACAAAACTTAGAATAATTATAAAGCATTATTTATTATTTTTTGGATCTTGCTTGCAAAAAAATTACTAAAAATAAAAAAGAATTAATAATCCATGCTACCTTAGTTTTCAACTGAAAATTAATTATAATTATTATTGAATAATAAATTTATTGAATGTTTTAAAATTACATGCAAATTTATAAATCAGTGCAAACTAAAAAAACTAACCGAATCGAACCGGTTCAATCTTTTATTGAATTTTATTGTATATCTGGTTTGATTTAGTTCAGTTCAAATTTTTCTTTTAAAATTAAATAGTTCGGTTTTGTTTAGATTTCAATAAAAATTTTTAATTTAATCAAACCAAACTGAATTTATTTTAAATCAAATTAAAATAAATTAAACATATATTAAATCAAATCAAGATAATTTAGACCTATTTAAAATTCATTATTTATAGTAAAAATATTTAAAAATCTATTATTTATATTAAAATATTTAACAATATATAATATAAGAATTACTATTTATATTTAAAATATTTTAAAAATTAATTTTAAAAAAATTCTATGAAGATTGAATTGAATCAAATTGATTTAGTTTATTCAATTTATATATATTTATTCAGTTCAATTTAGTTTTTAATTTTTAAAAATTCAATTTTTTAATTTTTTAGATTGATTGATTCAGTTCAATTTGAATTCCTTGCTCATCCCTAATTCGAGAGTACTAGACTCTACTCTAGATACATGATGAGTTACAGATCAAGTAGAAACAAATTCTTCGTTGCGAAAAAGATATATAATGAAAACTAAAATAGAAGCTATTCAAAACATCATCTAATTAGGTGTGTGTGTATATATATATATTATATATCTGTGTGTGTGGTGGGGAAGGGAGGAGAGGGAAGAGGGGAGAATTTTCAATTATTATGTCTATATAAATAATTATTATTTTTATAATTGAATAATAAAAAATCAAAATCATTAAATTTTTAATGTAAATACTGAAAATACAGTAATCTTGAATAGGTAAAAGTTGCAATAACTATTAAAATATTATATATATATATATATATATATAGACACACACATATGCACTACCTGTGCAGGCCAAGATGCTTTCTCAGTTCCTTACACCTAGGGACGTGTGGTTAGCTAAACATTGGGAATAGAATTCACAAGGCAATCAGTGATGGAAGCTAACTTCAAAGTAGCTATCCATATTTTAACAAAAAAATTTGTCCTCCCACGAAGAAGATTTAATCTGTTGTTTTAATATTGTCCTTAATATTTCAGTTGTACTTCTAATTGGTGCTATGTTGTGAAGTTCTTTCTATTAGAGAACAATGAAAACTGTCTAAATAGCTTTTTCCCCAGATTGCCACCAAATGGTGTTCAAGTTGGCAACCAGTTAGGACCCAGTTGATTCTTTTTATTGTCTCTTATTCCAACTTGAGTAGTTTACTCTATGCAGGTAACTGCATGCGTGCAGCATTAGTGGAATGTTTGGCAGTTAGCCTGCTGTAGGGGTGAGCAAAAATCGGACCGAACTAAAAAAATAAACCGAATCGAGCTAATTTGGTTCGGTTCGGTTTGATGTTTTAATAAAATCGGTTTGTTAGGTTATAATTTTAAAAAAATTCGGTTTTTTAGATAGAAAACTGAAAAAACAGAAGTAATAAATAAATCAAACCAATTTGAATTAAACCAGATTTAAAATATATGTAATTTAATTGAAACAAACCGAACTGCATTTTTATAAGATCAATTCGGTTCGGTTTATAAACACATAAATTTCAGATTAATCGGTTCGGTTAATTCAGTTTTTCAAAAATTTTGGTTTGGCTTGGTTATAAATATAAAAAATTCAGTTTATTAAAATTTGGTAAAAAATCAAATCGAACCGAACGCCTATTTACTCACCCCTAGCTCACTGGACAGGCTTGTTTTGAACGTTTGAACCAGCATTGTTGTAGCCCAAAGTTGTTTTAATCTTTTTCATAAGAAGCTTGTTGGAATATGGATCTAGGTCTATCCATAATGGGTAGGTAAACCCAATCCAAGATAAAATGGATGGATAATCCATTATATAATAAGTACCTATGGTAGTTATAAATAACTTCTAAAGGAAAGTTACTTAAATTAATTCTCTTATAAAAAGAGATGAAAAGGAAATGAATTGTTTCTCCCAATACTAATGTTTTTATGAAAAAAACAAAAAATTCTCCCTAAAATTCTCATAAGAAAATAAGGGATTAGGTTGTGGTACAGTGGGTAGTTTCTGAATTCGTGATTATACTCTGACTATCAGTGATCAATTGTGTTTGTGTTTCAATCTGCTTTCGCAATATTCAATTGGAAATTTGTTTCTGGGTCACGAATTCTAATTTCTAAGTTTCTTTTCAATGTATGCATGGATATTAGACTTTGAAATTTCTTTATGCACATTTGTACGAAATTGTAAGCCTTGTTAAATCATAGTTTAGTATTTTTTTTTGATACTGTCAAAATTAGATTAATTGGTGGTTTTATAATAGACAAACTTTGTTTGCCGTATAGATACATTTGTGTGAAATATCTATACAAAGTATTGGCCATGAAACTATGTTTTTGCCTTGAATTCATATAGTATTAATGTATCATTGATGATTTGTTTAGCGTGAAAGTGAAAGTGATATTAGTCATTCTATATGCAATTATTTCTTTTTGCTATTGGTCTACAATTTGTGGTAAATTTTTTTTAGTCTTATTTGAATGATTTTTTATTCCTATTAATGCATATGGAATTAGATCATAATTTTTGATATATGTGTAAATCATATATGTGGAAATATATGTATAAAATTATAAGCCATAAGTTTGAGTATTGTGGGTACAATTGGCAGTTGAATTTTATGCAACTGATTTTGTAATTTAATTTCTGCAAAATACATACATGCTTTTTGGCAAAAATAAATAGCATAATTGGAAAGTACTTGTCATAATATTTCCAAAGATATATGGCTCGCATAAATTGGAGTTCGGTAGCCATGGTAATAAGAAAATGAAATTTCTGGAGATTTGATTGAAAACCCATTAAAAAGTTTAGGAATTTTCTGGTTAAAGAAGAGAACAATTTTGATTTTGTATCAATTTTACTCTCTTTACAGACTAAATGACCGAATCACCATGTTCCCTTGGTTTGATGAAGAAACAAACCACAACACTGAACTCAAAAGGGTAAAAAATGTGGGAGTAGCCAAAACTTAGTTACCAGAATCGGACTCTAAGGTGGTGAGTGGATCTCGCTCTCCAGCACCGCGGCTAGGGGAGGGCCACGACAGTTATAAATGTATTTACTACCATACAAAATGTATATAAAAAATGTGGTAGTTTTCCAAAATGCATATAGTGGGTATTCTATCAAAAAATTAGTTTAGTCTCGCCATCATCATTTCATTATAAAAATATTTTTTTATTTTAATTAATTATTGAAAATTTTTTTCAAACTTTTTTTTTGTACATTGAAAATATTTATTTGAATTATTTTTGAAATATAATTGGGAATTAGTAAAAAAATAATTTCAGGCATCAAAAAATTTTTAAAAAAAATAGGGGATTTAGATTGTGGCATATTGGATAGTTTCCGAATTCGTGATTATACTCCGACGACCGGTGATCAATTCGTGTTCGTGATTCAATTTGCTTCCGCAATATTCAATTGGAGATTTGTTTTCCTACAGTTGTAACAAGGCAACATGCAAGAGTCACTATTAAGATGAACAATATCAGTGGCAATGATACCACAATTTCATATCCCATTTTAAGCCTTTTGATTGATGATGATGATGATTAGACTTCTACTTCACACTCCACCAAAAAAAGAAATTAAATTTGATTAAATAATATTTTATGAGTCATGTATTACTTACCTCATCAACAGCCATAGAGATAGAACTGAATTCTATGATTAAATTGACTATAAAAAAATTGCATACAGTTCTACTAGATGAACTGATGAATGATTTACATTACCTCATTAGCTATAGAAATAGAACTGATTCTTGCATAAACTGGCTATAAAATTGCTTATAGTTTTCCCTATTATTGAATTTATATCAAGATATTGCAAATAAATGGGATTTCTTCAATTGAAGGAGCAACCCAAGAAAAAAGCTCAATCAACGAAGAGGAGAAGCTTACCTCATAGCCAAAAGCAAAATTAAGGTGGGCATTGAGAAGAAATGGAGGATTTTAGTAGTAAAAAAAGTTCTGAAAATGAGGAAGAGGAAGAAGAACAGTGGAGCAGACGTGGCTTGATTTCTAGGGCAGAAACAACCATACGTGGCACTTCAAGTATCACTTATATGATGACGTAAGGGATGATAAAGCCATACTATATTACTCTGCTCTACTCCCAATAATAACAACTGATGTAGTAGTGATATAATATCCACTATCATATATGGTTGCTCGGATTTTCAGTATATTGTTTATAGAAAATATTAAAGCTACAACTGCAGAAATTGGCCCAAAAAATTCAGAAAAACCGATTTTAAGTAAATTTTTTATCATTAAGTTCGCATTATATTTAAGGGGAAAAAATTGATATTACTCATCAAAGCATTATGATTTGTCATTAAAAACTCAATAATTCTTCCTCAAAATGAAAAAAAACTCAGTAATTTCAATAGTCAACATTATTTATATTTATCACAATTGAATTAGCACTACGCGCCCAAATTGGCTTAAGCACATTTTAATCAGAAAGCTTTCCAAACAATAACACATTCAACGGCTTTTCTTTGCAAATTATACCTGCTGCCTACGCTAAGTTAAATCTCAAACATATGGCTTCTCGCCTGCTCCGGCTCCAGTTTTAATCGGCTTACACTAGTAGTATGGACAGCAGTTAGAAGCTGCATGAAATTCGATCACCAAGCTGGTGTCTTATTTTTGCTATCCTAAACTGAAAATCAAATAACATTACCGGTTTTGTTAATGGTAAGAAACTCATATGTACCATTAGAAAATCAAACTAGTTTCAGTTAGATTTAGTTATAGGCAGCCAACCCTCATCCAATGCAGTCCACATTTGCCTTTCACAGTGACCAGGTTACGTAAATGAGAAATGCATTTTATCCACCTTCCGCTTTTCTACCCCCTTTTTTTCCCCACTTCTGCTGCAATTACCGTGTATCTCGTAATCTTTCTCTCTCCTATGTATATATAACATACAACAAAGTAAAACTTGCAGCACAACTTTTTAATACATGAGAGCGCCCCACAACTGAGCACTCCTGATCTACAGAACAAGCTGCTTTTCAAAACCAAACAGCCGAATATTTACCCAGTTGGGGCAGAATGATGACACATGTCATGATCTACAAGGAGCTGATGTCAAAACCTTGCTCAGCCTAGACCCGTCATTTACTCCCGATCAGCTTGCTGGATAATCGACGTTTGTAGCGTTTAAGCACAGAAGCCAAAATTTCTTTTCCCTTTGGGAAGGCTACATCACCAGCAGCAGTTCCTGATCGACCCCTTCGGCACGATATGGCAATCTCTACATCCTTGATTAAGTCAAGAAGTGTTGCTGCACTAGTGCATTTTCCTTTCCCTGGTTTTGCAGCAGGGGGCAACATTCCATTCGTTACAGGTGGGCTTGACTTAGGCTGGTGTGCAGCAGAGAGTTGAAGACAGAAGCATGGGCACATAGGAATACGGGGCTTTGAAAATGCCAGATCAATTATCCCCTGCTAATCACAAGAAACTGCCATTAGCATTCAAGTATACAGAAGAACAAATGATGGTCACATTTGAAAGTGACATGATGATGTAGGCCTTGCAGATCAGTGGTTACTGTTTAAAGTCAAATTCTAAGTAGCATGGGCACGTACACAAACCATGAATGGAGTTCAACAGCCAAGCAGCAACAAACCACATACATGCCTTTCACTCAAATATTTAAAAAATAAAAATAAAAGCTTCCTGAAACATATGAATAAAATGATATTTTGCCAAATAAATCTGCTAATCAATTTGGCAATATGAAACAAAATACAGTGAGAATTCAATAAAAGATGTAATAATGAACAGTACACCAGCAAGAAATAATTTGGCTCAGAATGCAGAAGGGCGAGCACAAAGGCATAAAACTAAAAGTAAAAATTCCCCAAACTCAAGCAGAAGGTCAGTTCTCTTTCCATAAAGTTTACAAGCAGAAATAAGACCAAGCATCACATGCAGAGACCAATATATCTTCACAAAATTGAATTGTTTAATGGATAGCAAAGAGTTCAGAAAATTGACCTGAAGCCGATTTAGCACATAAGTGTATTTACCCCACAACTCTGGCCGGCTTTCCATAAGTGACAAATCAAGAATCCGGTGAATGCACCATACGCCAAAGCTTATTATCAAATCTGCTTTCCAAACACAGCCTTCCCCACAATGAGGAACCAAGTAAATCATAATGTCGGTTATCTCATCATTCGTCAATGCAGAGCCAGACTTCCTATCCATATAAGAGTACTGAGGCTCACCCATTGTCTCAACTTCATACAAATACCTCTCCCTTGCAGCCACGTGATCAATTAGGCCTTCATCAATTCCATCGTTTTGCCTAAACAGCCAATCAGACCCTTCCAATTTCAAAAGCTTAACAATACAACATCTGAATGACCGAAGAAGTTGGGCCTCTGAATCCACAGGAGAAATAGCTTCTCGAATAATTGAATTTGACCTATTTCCTATTCCACTCCCAACAACATGACTTTTATCAGCAATGCCAAACTGCTCATATGGCTGTTTGGACCATATGGATCCATGGTCTGAACTCATGGGAATGGAGAAAGCATCCCCATAACCTTTTGACATGCCATCGAAAGCTGAAGTACTTCCCACTCCTGATGCAGTATTTGAATAGAAGGAATGTTGCTCATAATTTGTTCTACCAACAGATGCTCCAAACCCAACAGTATTGTCCCATTGAGTGCTCCTTTCAGACATACATAGATCCCTATAAGGACCAGAAATTCCTGAAATGTCAGGCAAACTATGGTACTTCTTTGGATTGGCTGACATTCCAGTGTTATCAGCTGATCCAGGGGAGGAAACATCATAATATGTTCTTTCAGATTGCAATGGGTTGTTTCCAGATGGTGCAAAATTATGATACCTTAAGGGTTGGGGAAAGCCTAATCCATTTGACAACTTTTGCCCCAAGGCAACTCCAAGTTGGTCCCTATAGTTTCTAGGGCCCAAGGATGGGGATATTGGCACTAGGGAGTCCATCTGACCATTCATGCAACTGGAACTTCTTTCCTTAGCAATTCTATTGACAATAGATGCAATCTGATAACCATGAACTGTAGCTGGCTGACTATCCCAGCCATCAGAAGATGGTAAAGTGCGTACGCTAGAATACCGCCTCTCACTGGAGTCAACAACATTGCAGCTGGAACCTTGTACATATGCATCCTGCAATTGCATCTGATTGGGCCATAACGAGGATGAAGCCCTTTGAACTCCATATAGTGACTCCATGCCGCTTTGCACCCTCAGCTGCTTGGGGGAATCGCATAAGCTTGCAGTGTTATGAGATTCAGATCCTCTACCACCCACGGATGGGAAATATCCACTAAATTCTTTTCCAGTAGTATCCACTATCAGTGAGCAAGGTGCAAGTTTTGAATCAGACAGTAACAAATCTAGTTTCTTGTTTTTTGCTTCTTGAGTTGGTTGCCCATGAAAATCATACAACTGTCCCCAAAATTCATCAAGAACCGCAGCTAACTGACGTCTTGCAGCACGCCCCAATCCAGCTAATCTCGAAAGACTTCCAGCACCATTCCCTCCTTCATCGCTTTTTCCACTTAGACTCCTAAATGACGGGGGACCGTCAGATGTAATCGATGAGGTACTCCCAGAAACCACTTTGGATGATTCTTCAGATTCCCAGGTATCTCCCTCATCATCCTCCTTTTCAACCTGTATGTCTCCCTCTATCCCCAGAGTATTTTCAACTAGTTTGAATGACTTAACCATTGCTGTGTCTGGCAGATCCCCATCAACTACTTCATTAACAGCTGTTGATAATGATTCTGTGTCTATTGTGGAAGTAGATTCCTGTTGATAGGATGTTGGAGGGGTAAACTTAATATCAGAATGATTTTCCTCAATAGATGCCAAATGAAGTTCGTGTTCAGATTCCATAATTGTCTCAGGCAAATCAGGAACAGCATTTGGACCAGTTATATCAGAATAACTCTCTATGGAATTCCCTGGTACTGGTAATTCTTCCCGAGTCTTAATGGATTCCTCTCCATCATGCATGGTTTCAGTCAAGAAATTCTCTTCTCTCCTCGCAGATAATTGAGGTATATTGGGTACTTCCCAGTTAAATACCTGAGCATCTAAACGAGTTGCAGATTTCAATGATGTAGCTGCTAACCAAAGCATCAAACAAAATGATGAACAAGCAGTCATGAGAAGTGCAAGATAAGGGAAAGATGAATTACTGCCCATGTTCCACCTCAAATTACCAATCCAATCACTATCCCCAAAAATCATTTCTACCACAAATATAATCTTTAAGCCTAACAATCCCATAAAAGTTATCAGTGAAACAAACTCCAAAAGCTGAGAAATTTTGTAGACACCCATTATCGGCCTTGATGATGCAACCCGGAAAAGTGGGATCACAGAAGACGGAAGCAGAAGAGCTATAAGAACCTGTGTAAAAATAAGCAACTGATATATTCCTTCAACTCCTGAAGTCCAGACACAATAAAGAGCTGGAACAATGGCCATAATTCTGATTGTAGCATGTTGCAGCCAATTAGGTATATCTAGTCTGAGGAAATCGTGTAAGACTATTTGTTCACCAAGATTCCACGTTAACGCTGTGATTTGGTTCGTAAGATATAAAATGATTAAAAAGGCCAGGGGTGCCACTGGACTCCTGAACACCTGTATTAATCATTTAGGAAAATCAAATTTGATAGGTACTAAGAAAAGTTATGATATGATATATTGCATGCCAAAATATTTTCTTAAAAAGATAATCACAACGAATTGCTACAAAAATAGAGCTGTACCTGCTCCATTAGCGACATCGCATCAGGAAAAGTAAGTAAAACAAGGCCAGCACTATTGAATACACTTGCAGCTGCATTCATAAGCACATAATTCACCAGATAAATGCCACTGAAGATGCATGAGATGGCAAAAAAATGGTAATGACACAAGGCGTCCTTAGAAATATTTGGAGGACTCTGATACTGCTGCAAGAAGATTAAAGGAACCACAATTTTAGAAAGCTCAAACTAATATAAAAAAAATATTTAACTCATTGCATGAAAAGAGAGCAAATAGACCAAAACCAGATAGCCAAGCCAAAAATTTAGAATGCACCCCAGCAGTTATAAATCTGACTCCACAGTAGTATGTCATCAAGAGCCTGAACGGTCATTGGGAATATTATGATAAATATCTCTATAAGTCTTGCTTAGCCATTCCAAAATTCCAAGAACTAGCTACCAGGATACTTCAAACCTGCGATTCAAGATTATAAAGTTCTGGTTACAGGTTCAACCAGGGATTTAAATCGCACAGTCACGGTCGCGTTGTATACGTGTCAGTATGTCGCAGCTAAAATGTAATGGTCACTGTCAACGTTGCCATGAATTTTTTAAAAAATTCACAATATAACTAAAATTAATATATATATATATATATATATATATATATATAAAATCCTTTCACATAAATTAGTTTGTAGCATATACATATAAAATTCTTTAATATAAATTAATTATTTTAATGTTCTATAATTATTATTATACATTAAAATTTTATTTTATTTATTTAAATATGATTTATTTTCATTGAAGATTACTTAATATAATTAGCATAAATGATTAAAAAATTATGGACATTTCAAAGATTTAGAAAATGGTATGGCTTATAGTTTTTAGAAAGTCATTGAAAAATATAAATTCAATATACTATGTGAGGGATGGACTCCTTTGGAAAAAAGCACATCAATACTCTTAAAGAGTCCATCCGTTAGTAGTTTACTTTAATTCTAATTAAAATAAAAATGTCACTAAACATCTAGAACATAAAAGAAAGGAACAAACCTAAACAAAGAACGCCAATTTTGAATCTTGCTCTCAGTATCTACCAATCACCGACAAAGCCAAAGAAGAGACATCTCTTCTCTATATGCAAGAAGTTCTTTCAAAATAATTATTTACAGAGCTAAATAAGGAAAATCGGGTCATACTTTGTTTTCTATTGTTCTTCCTTTCCTTCCCTTTGCCTATTGGCTTCTTTTCTAATAACGGTTTCAATTGTCAAGATTATTGGGTGTTTCTTTTCCTTTCAGTTTAATTTGAAGTTTTGGCGGTACAATATTCATTGTTTCTTTTGAATTTTCTTTTCATTTTTTTGTTTTCTTTTGATTTTCCTCGCACTCGCGCCGATTCCTTTTGATTTTCCTTCCCGTCACGCCTTGAATTGCATTTTCACTGGTTTGGTAACGGAAACAGACATTTCATTTGTGATTTTGAAAACACTCCATAATAACGGATAACATCGAATCAGCAACCCCGATTTCCGTTACATATTGTCCAATAAAATAAGTAACAGACGATATTTAAAACTCTGGGTTCAACCATTCTATGGCACCTCTCTCTTACTAAATTCTTTCTATCCCCACCTCGTGAACAAGCTATGCATAAAACAATATTTCAGCAATTGGACCAGAGGGTGTGACTAGTTATGAAAATGATGAAAAGATACAAACAGCAGCACCACCAACCCTAACTTTAAGTCCTCTTTTCATCCATACACTAGGAACCTTCACCAAACATAAATAGACATATCCAAGAACCAAGGAAATGTATGCACTACATGCTCCCACCAGATTCCTTCCCCAACCTAACGGAGAACTAGTTCACCCAAAGATCTATAACATAAATGTGCTGAATAAAAACCAGAATAAACTTAAACTACAAATTCCATTTTGCCAAATCTTATGATAGGGAAAAGCCTGTTTAGAATGTTAGCTATGTCAATTAATGATAAACAAGCAAGCTCAAATACTGGCACATGGAACAACAGATAAAATGACATGGACCATTCAGCAATATCATCAAATATTCAATGAATTAATCACACTAATGCCAAAGGCACAAAAAGGGGGAACACTGGGGGAAGGAAACAGAAATGAGAAGTACCAGAACTAAAGAAGAATGGAGGTAAAAATTATGAGGCATAATATTGGCTCCAAGAAGGCTCATCAGGGCAAATGCACTTTCCTCACTTAAATTTAGCAGCACCCCATTCACGGAAAGAGGAATTTCTGTTTGACTGCTGATCACTCCAAGAAAATAGAAAAGCACTATAAAACCTGCCATACATGTGCAAAGGAAAATTGCCTTGCATCTCTCCTAGAAAACAGAATACTAATTAGAATGCAGGTGACATTAGAGATTGATAGAAAGAGTAGAATTATTGAACTTACTAGGAAGGTGGAAAAAAGTGGAAATAAAACAGCATCAATAGCAGTCAAAAAAACACCAGTAGACAAGTCCACCCCAAAGAGAAGATTAAGACAATGTGCAGTGCCAAGGATCTAATGAAATCAATACATTCATACGTTAGACTCTAAAGACAAGGGATTGAAAGTATCATAATCACATTTTAGATGTCTTAGGTTATCATCTTTGGAAAAAGCAACCAGGCGTATACACTAAACAAGAACAAGAAAATTACCATAGTGAGGTCCAATGCAATAACGGAAAGCGCTGTTTGAACTCCGAGAAACATGCATGTAAATTTGTCATACTCATCACGGCAAATCTACGCAAGGAAAACAGAAAAGAGAAAAGGACATGGTTGATTAAACTTATAATGAAAATATGTGAGAGAAACAGATAGAATAGTCAATCATCCAAATACCAAAGCTACAACCCAAAACACCATTCACCAATCTTTTTTCCTTCTTCCAAATTTTACTAATTTACTGCAATATGAGGAAGAAAAAGCTGAAGATAGCCTACGCAAGAACAATAAATAAATAAATTCACAAAATGACACAAAATTCCAGATGGTATATCCATGACTACAGTGAGGCAAAGAAGGCACATGACCTGGTATAATATCCTCAAAGAAATAGGTAGCTACCTGGGCAAGATCTCTTCCAGTAACCAGACCAATTCGAGCTGACAGGTACTGGCATAAAATAGCAGCAAAATTGAAAATGAGCATGGGCACTACCAGATCATACCCAAATCGAGCACCTCCTTCAACAGTTGCTGCCCACTTTCCAGGGTCAACATATCCTACCGCAATCAGAAGTCCAGGTCCAACAGTTGGAAGCAGCCAATTAAGAATACTTGATAGATGGTTAGAACTCACAAACTCAGCTTCCATGTTATTCATTAGAAATGCAAGCACCAGATAAGTATGATACTTAAGCCGCACCCTCAAGCAATAGAACAACCCACCAATGAATGTCAGCCTAAATAAATTACATTGCTATTTACTGCTTAAATCTGCATTTCCAAGGGTGTATACCAACTTTCATCAATCGACTCAGAGAAATGCTAGCAACTCACTCAAACAAACATGTTGCTGCCCTAAAAAATATACTTGCACAGATCAAAAGAATGAAAGCCCCAGATAGCAAAATTAATAGTACAGTTTGCTAGCAGGAAATTCCAAAGTTAGCTGTGATCATCAGATACCAATCGAACCATTAGTTGCATGCTATCATGGAGTGGTTGCAACACCCTGCTGCTAGTTACCCTATTCATCTCCTGATCATGGATAGCTGTTTATGCCAATTCATGTGAAAATTCCAAAAAATATTCGAATCACATCTCCTTTGATGCCCACACCTGATTAAATAAACAAAATTAGTCCAGTGCTAACAACAAAAGTAAAATCACATCACATATCAAAGTAACACCTTCTGCACACAACAGAATAGATGGTGTAACTGAAGTTACAAGATCAGCATCTAAAAGAAGAATTTAAGACCAGACCACCACTTTTCAAGCTACGAGAAATGTGACCGTATGCAACTGAGTTTTACTAGGAATAAAAAATTATTTATCGTAGAAGGATTGGGGCATCAATTTATCTGAGGTCAAAACCAACATAAAAGTCGCACAGAATCAATAACCATTAGAACCCACCACACACAACCATTAAGTATCATTAACTATAGTGTCCCCAACAAGATTAATTACATATATACAAAAAAAAAAAAAAAAAAAAATCTAGGGAGTCACATCACATCTTTCTTTCCCACTTACCCCAAAATTGACTCCAAACAAATTAATTTAGCCATATCTAAAACCACTAAAGCTATAATCCAATATGAACGCATTAAAATCCAAATCTTAAAACCCAGTTAAATGCAAAAACCAGCTCAAAACCCATTTCAGATATCACCATAAGGTAACTGATCACAAACCTATTAGCAGAAACAAAACCCCTAATCATTGTAAACAAGAAGGAAACCTCAAACAAACCCCAAAAAAAAGCAACAAATTTTAATAAATTCAACAAAAAAATAAAAAACCTAATTTTCGAACAAAAAAATGACCCACAAACAAGAGGAAATCAGAAAGGAACACCACAGATTTGAACCATTAGTAATAATTTCAAGTCAAAATAGAATGACCCAGAAACTTTGAAGGACAAAAAAAAAAAAAAGTTTAGGCTTTTTTTTTTATCATTATTATCGGTTGAAGAAGAAAAGATTGAGTTTTTATACCTGCTCTGCTATCCTCTGTGCCCTCTGCAATATCTAATCTATCTATTAGTAGATCTCAAACAAGCTACCTTTAAGACAGCCCAAAAGCAGTTAATATTAATTTATAACAAAGTTTTCTTCTCTCTCTTTCTTTCCTTTTTCTTTTTGGCAACTTTCTGGAGAGAATAAGCTCAGTTTCCAGAGGAAGTGGGGAGAGAAATGGATAGTGGAAGTAAGAAGAGAAAATTATGTCATATATAATGGTATTTTTTGGGTTGGTTAGTGACTTCCTCTATATTTTATTATACTATTGTTAATTGGTTAATAATTAATTAATTTTTGAGGCGAAAGAGAGAAAGAAAATTTTTAAAAATATAATTTTAATAACAACAATAAAATATTATAAAAAGCTATAAAGCTTCTTTTTTTAAGGGGGAAAAAAAATAGAGACCAACATTTTCTCTTACCTTTTTCATTTATGGGCAGAGAAAGTGTCACCTTCTGACCCATATTCTTTTTTATGGGAGTTTTCTCTTTCTTAATTTTTCTTTTCCACTGATGCCTTTTGTATGAAAACTTTGCCTGATTTGGGAAGCCAGCCCTCTCTGGTGCTTTTGTTTCTTGCCTTGTTTCTCTGGAAGAGACCTTTGGATACGTAGGATGCAGCTCGTTGATGGACAAGTCAATTTAAGCCATAAAGCTGTTCTTATCCATATACTTTGAGGACCACTTTGCTTTCTCTTTTTTTTTAAATTGATTTCACACACTAAACTGCCATACAATGAATTTAGTTTGTACACACATTTTTTTTTAAGAGATAAATGCTATTGCAGTTTAGATTTAGTATGGGCTAAATTTATATTTAAGAATTAAATTTAAAAAAATCATGAACTTTCATAGCATTTATAATTATATTTAATTTCTTTTTTTTTTTTATCAATTTGCCCTTAGTTAGACTTGATTTAATCACCGGTAAATTATTAATATGGACTATAAAAAAAAAGATTTAGAAGTTGATACTGTATGTTTAAGGCTTTCAAATTTTTAAATTTTGACCTATTCTGTTATGAAATACATAAAAATTCAATAATTGAGCTACTGTCTACTCAATATTGAACTATTAACTCAACGGCTCAATCCACATTTCGTTATATATATTAGAGAGAGATTTTGATCTCATACTTCTCCAAGAAAAATACTTTTAGTAATATATTTTTTGTTATTTGGAATACATTATAAAAAAATATTATTTTTTTATTTATAATATTATAATAAAATTTGAATAATAAATATTTTATATTTACACTATTTATTATTTAATATAAAAATACATTAAAAATAAAATTTTTTATGTGTCTCATTTATCACTGAAGATCATGCCTATTGATAATAATCAATGATGAGTGTCAATAGTCAAATATGACCAATGATATAAATACATGAATTTATATTATTTATTTTTCATCTGAATGAGTTTATCAATATTTGCAAAGTTATTCTTTTAAATAACTGTATAATACTAATTACTAAGTATAAAATAAATGGTATATGTATTTGAATTTCTTCATTTATTTATAAATTCAATAAATTTTGACATAGAGTTAAGAAACATTTCATTGAATCTAAGCCTTATCTCCAACAATTATTTGAGAAATTTACGCGCTTAGTTGGGTTATATATCTCCAATAGAGAGGTCAAGTATTGCGACTACAATGACTTTATAGAGAATAATTTTGTTAGAATTTAGTTTTTAATTGCTTGATATTTTGATGCGTGACAAAGTTACTTAATGAAGAATATGACAAAATTACTTAATGAAGAAATTAAGGTAATGGATTTTACAAAACACTTATCATACTTGAATTTCAAGTAGAACAAATTTCAGAAATTCTCTTGAAGCAAATAAAAATATAGATAGAACATGGACATGCATTAATTTGCCATGCGTTAAATTTGTTAGGGAAAGAAATAGATATATTTTGGAGTTAATAATTTGATTGTCGAATATTTATTTATTACATAAAAACTAAAGACTTCAATTATGATAGTTTCTATTTTTTAAAAATATTTGTTCACATCTTAGAAAAAAAACATATAAGGTTAATTAATTTTAATGGTTAATTCAAATTGTAAAAAAAAATTATTTTTTAATTTTATTGGTTTGACTTTGATACCTAAAAATAATAAGTATATCTAAAGATATCAGATTGATATAAAAGTGCACTTATAAGATGGTTTAGAAAAATCTTTAATCTCATTATTGCCTTGGAGAAAAGAAAAATATTGGCTTTTTCTATTTCTTTCTCTTTTTTTTTTTTTTTTTTGTCCCTTTGAATCCTGTTATTAATAGCAATCAAAAGCTACTATGGGCTTTCCATGACTAGTGATATTCAAATGTCTCCTTTTTTTTTTTTAGTTATTTTCATATATATATTTTTATTTTTTAAAAAATTATTTATTCATTTAAATTTATTGTTTTTCTTCAGATTTATTGAATATGTAATCATGTTATCTTTCTTTTGATAAAGTTTTTACTATTATTGATAGATTTTGAGATTTTTTTTTGCTGAATTATTATTATTATTATTTTTAGATGATAAGGCTTTTATTCATAAATGGAAAAAAAAAGTTATATTATTCATCTGTTTCGTTAAAAATCTTTTGAGGAAATACCTAACGACACAAAACTTTTCAAAGGAAAAAAGAGTGCAGTTAAATAAGTAAAATCTATAAAGTACAACACCCAACAATGAAATTAGTTAAAATCTGAAAAAAAATAAAGTTATGAAGCCACATAGGGCAATCATTCTCAAAGTACTCTCAAATGATATCAATTTTCTATTATGGTGAATTATTATTAGTATTGTATTTATATTTTCAATTTAAAATTTTATTATAATTTTGTGATTTTCTAAATTTATAATTAAAAGATAATTTAAAAAGTATAAGTTTATCGATTCAAAAAAATAATATATATGAAATAATGATTAAAAATTACTTATTTCGTATTGTTGATTGACTAAATTTAAGATTTGATTAAATCAATTTGATATCTCACAATAAAGTTTATGTTACTTATTTTTTTGAATATTTTGTGAAATTTTTATATGATAAAGTTTTATATTATTATATAATTCTATACTTTAATTAATGAATAATTTTATTTGTAAAAAAAAATGATTTAATCTATGAGTTAAATCGAAAATACAGTTATTAAAAATATATAAAAACAAGTGGAATGGGTTAGGAAGAGGCATTAATAAATGAAACGGACCAATTGACAAAATAGCTCATGCATAATTGTTTGACTAAATCAAACATCACGCGTCTGGATTTTGGATTTACAAAAAATATATTTTAATTTCGATAACTCCAATGCTCCAATCACAATTGGAAAATTAAAAATGAAATTCGAGCCCTTCTTCATTGATTTTTTTCTTAAATATTTAATATCAAAAATATTTTATGAAGTTACTATTAGTCCATTGATATTTGATTTAATAACAATTAGTGTTTTATTCTAATAATAAAGTGAAATTATATAAGGACGAATATAAATATTTAAATCTCAGTAATATAATTTATTCTCCTTATCACTCAAACAAATTTAATCACTCTCTAATATTTACATTCCTTTTTTTTAGTTATTTAATTCTTTTATCCAATTTTTCTTCATAAGTTATCTTTAAAATTTTGTTATTAAAATTGAATGTTTTTATTTTATAGTTGCTAGATTTATTTTTTTTATAATAAATTAGTTGATAATTTGTGCATTACATGAGTTATAATATATTATTTAAAATATATTTATAAATATTAATTATAAATTATACTTGGGAAAAAATTATCTTTTATAAAATATATAATATATAAATGTTAGTTTTTTAGCTTTTTTTTTAATTTTAAATTTGATAATTTTATATGATCAATTAATAAAATTTTTAATTATTTATATCTTAAACAATTAATTCAATAAATAAATTTTTTGATTTTAAATAAATTTTGAAACTATAATTATATATAAACTTTTAATTTAATAAATAAAAATTGTTTATTTTAAATAAATTTTGAAACTATAATTATATATACACTTACTTACATATGTTTATTTTTATTTATATAAAACTCTAGTGGAACCCTCAAAATATATTTAGAGCAATTAAAGCAACAATTATTAAAAAATTATGAAAATTAAATTCGTGTTGATTTATATTTAATAAATCTAGTTTGTCTCTAGTTGTTAAAAATATCTTGCAATTTTCAAGTAGTGAAATATTTTGCTTCATTAAAAAAATATAATTGAGTTCAAAAATAGAATAACAATTGGAAGTTTATTCTTTTTTTTTTAGTGATGTCAGCCGCCAGCAGATAAGAACGAGCTTTTCCATGTTAAAGGCATGTATCCCGTGACTCAACTATTTGTCATATTCTTTGTGTAAAAATAAGTTCTATTAAAAAAATAAAAGGAAAGAGTGTATAATTGATGTAAAATCCAATCCAACTAATTAAATGAAAAATATAAAATTTTAAATATAAATTAAATTAGATATAAAAATTGAATTAAATTTATTTTTATAATAATTATAATTATAAATATTTATAATATAAATAATCATTTTTTAAATAAATAATAAATTTTAATTTGATTTAAATATATTAATTTTTTTACTATGAATTTAAATCATTTTAATTTAACTTAACATTAATTTAATTCGATTTGAGTAAACTAAAATTTTTTATTAAAAATCATACTAAATTAAATTCACCAAATTTTTTTTGAAAAAATAAAACCAAAATTGATTTTTTTAAATTTTAATCCGTTTCATTCTCAGCCAAAAAATTTTATGGATTACTAGTAAAAATCTGAATGCATGAGTCTGATCCTACTAATGAACTAGGCTCCAATTCAATTATAAATATTTTTACAATTCAAAATAGAAATTAATATTTTTAATTAGTACAGAATAAATTTATACTAATAGGATTAGATTTCTATAATCATTGTCTATAATAACCTTATATATAAGATTATTGTTGTCGGTAATTTGTCACGTTCAAGTCCTCTAATATTATTTTTCTTTTTATTTTCATCCATTGTTTTCCCTTTTTTAGTCTCGTAATTAACAGCAATTATGTTTATATAGTAGTATTATTTTTTCTATAATTGACAGTGCACTAAAATTTAGATATTTGTACACATTAAATTGACGGTTCTTATAGTTTGTATATGTATATATATATAGTTCCTTCAATTTCATATTCGTGAATTAAGTTAATGATTCAATTTTGGCTACTTATATATCCAAAATTTTAACACAAATCACGATTAATTATTGTCATTTCTAAATATTTTTTATACGAAAAACAAAAGCAAAATACTTGATAGGTGAAATACATACTAGATTATTGATGTGAATTCGTTGCATAGAATTTGCACATAATTTCTCGTATAAAAGCAAAACATATCTATCATATTTAACAAATTTGTGAACTATGAAATTTGAGCGTTTTATTTCTGGGTTATTTCTTAATGCTAAGGACAACTATAGGGAAATAAGAAATTTTGAGGATTTTCATGTTGGTATATGTACACAAAAGAATTGTTTTTAATATTGACAAATATATCAAGATATGTATGTTTCTCAGTGTTTTTAAAGTTGAATCAATCGGTGACGTAATTGACTTATTAATTTTTATTCAATTAGTTTAATCAACCGGATCATTTCGATTTAATAGTTTAAAATAAAAAATATAATATCATTAAAAATAACTCTAAAATAGAAATTTTAAAATAAAAATATATTTATAAAATTTGAAAATTAAAAAAAAAAAACTAATTTTTGAAAATCAGTTTAGATCTAACCAAATTAGCCATTAATTTTATAAAATAGAAGTACACCTGCTAGATTAGTAAAAGAGTTATTGAAGTTTTCATGAGCAATAGAAAGTTTGGTAGCTAGGACAGCTGATTATTGAGAATAATTATTAACTTCAGAACTTGATTCTTACAGAGACTAAGTTGAGGGATCAAGTTACTTGTAACTTGAATTTCAGACTGTGAAAGTGACAGGAAATCAAAAACTAAATTTGCAAAATTTGATAATTTACTCTTTTGAATTTGGTAAACTTGGAATATGAAGGATAACTAATCAATTTATAACAAGAATCTTTTATATGCCTAAGCTTATCACAGTTATGGCAAGTGATATTAGATTTCCTTTTCTTTAACTGTCACAGCTAAGGGTAACTCATTGAACCTTAAGGCTCAGTTTGGAAAGTTGTCTAGAAAAGAAAGAAAAAATAAATTTTATTTTCTTTTATTTATTTATTTTTCTTTTTAATGTTTGAATAAAGAGGAGAGGAAAGAAAATAAATTTGTTTTCTTTTGTTTGGAGAGTAAAATATGGAAGAAAATAAAATCGTAATCTTATATATTTACTATTTTGCCCTTTATTTAATAAAATAAGTAATACCTATTTACGAAATTAAATTAAAAAGAACAAAAAAATTAAACAAGAAAAAAAATATACAGTGTTAAACATAATAAAGTCACTACTTTCAAAAGTTATGATTTTCTAATTTTCACATTAATTAAGCACTATGAATTATTGTTTATGGTTCTATAAATTATTGATAAGACGAAAAGAGTGCACAGTTTTAATTATAATAGCATTAAGGGCAGAATAATAAACATTTAAACATTATTTGAATTCTCGTATTTTCTCTCCATTTTAGAAAAAAAGAAAGTAAATAAACATTGTTTTATTTTTCTCTATTTCTAAACAATAAAAAGTTATAATCATTTTTTATTTTTATTTTACTTTCTCTCTTATTTTCTCTCATATCATATTTATCTCTGAAAACCATTATAAACTTAATCAAAAAAGGGAAATGATTTCATAAATAATTTGAGATTTAAGAGTTTGAAAACTTTTCATCAAGGAATTAAAGACAGTAATATTTTTGTCGTGCGCCTACAAATTTTTGAAAGCAGGAGTATGATTATATTTTCCATAAGAGCAATAAGACGAAGGTCTGTAATTCTGTAACTCTTCCTATATGCCATTAAATTCAATAAAAAAGATATCATATCAATAGATTTGGTATCTGAAGTTATGGTACAAAGCACATTCTGTAAGTGATAAATTCTAACGTCGTGATATTGAGAAAATTATTGAAGCTAAAATTGATCAAAGTAGCCATGCTATAAGCAAATTATTACTGCGAATCCAAGACAAATAGGAAGGATCAGTAAGGCAAGACTTTGATATGCTCTAATCGAGGAATTCTTGTTTATTGCAGATAGAAAAAAACAGGAAGAAATGAGCGACACCAAGCAGAAAAATTCATCATAGTCAATTTTGGAGTAATCAGAACTGAATTTGATTCTCTTTATGACACAAGAAATGAGGTGAAGATGCATCCTCAAGTGGATTGAGAACGTCGAAGAAGATGTCGTTGCGGTCAAAGATCAAGTTTCAAAAAGGAAAATAAAGAGCGAAGAAGAAAGCGTAACAAAAAAGCTAATCCATGGAACTAATCACACAACAATAACCATTAGAGAGATTAAAAAAAAAAGATAAGTTTTTGTAAGCAAAATATATATAGATGAATTTACATTCAAATCACATAAATATTTATTTTTGTATTTTATTTTGAAAAAGTGAATGTCATATTTTTTGAAAAATTAAAATTATGAAAAAATAAAAGTTATATTTGAAGAATGTCATATTTTTTGAAAAATTATTAAAAATTATTATTTTTTAATATTATACGCGTCAAAGTTCTTTAAATGTCCATTATCATATTTTTTAAAAAATATTCATGAAAGCTTTTTTAAATAAAAAATTTTGAAAATATAAGAAAATAAATTTGAAAGATAATTTTTATCTTCCGCCGTTATCATATGTTCTTTATCATTATCTCCCATTTCAAATATAATAAAAAATTTTTAACCTAATCAAACTAAATTCTAAAAGCAAACCGTTTTATTTTTTTATTTGATTTAAATATAAATTTAATTTATTTTTAAAAAAATTGATGACTTTACTTTAATCTAATTTTTAATACAAAATTTTAATTTAATTGAATGATACTAAACTTGCTTCAAACCAAAGGATAATAGCTTAAAGCTATATAAAATCAAATCAATATAGTTCAAACTTATTTAAAAATTTATAATGTATATTAAAATACATAAAAAATTTAAAATGGAATTAATAGAATCAACATGGGATTTATTAGCTAACCCAAAATCAAATTAATAATTAAACAAAATATCATTCTCAAAAAAGAAAAAAAAAAAAGTAGTACACTTTAATATAGTAACCTTATGCCACAATATTCACCTCAATATGATTGCCTTTGATTTAATAAATTTTTATCATTTAACCAAATATCCACTTGAAACAAAAGAATAATGTAATGCTTTGATATTTTAGGCACAGTCTGTATAAGCAGTACTTCTTATGCGATGCCATTCATGGACATTCTCATTCCAAGTGATTAAGCTTTGCAGCAGATGTATGAAACCAATGCAAAGACAATTTACTTAAAAGAAACAATGATAGATATTCTTTCCATACCATCCAACGGTGCCATATTACACTAGATGTGTTCGATAATTTTTTTAAAATTTTTTAAAATTATTGCATATTTTTTTATTTCAATAATCAGTTCATTTTCTGTATTTGTAAAAAAAATTAACAATTAAATAGAATTTTAATAGTAATAATAATCATATATGATTAGCTCTAATTTTTTTAATATAGAATTTTTTCATTTGTTTCGCACCTAACACGTTCTCTCAAAATGCTTCAGCGGCAGCAGCAAAAGATGATGATGCTTTTAGAAACACGACACTAAGGTAAAAATAAAACTATTATTGAGTATTTAAAGTGATAAAATAGTTGTACGTTAAATCAAGGGCAATAATATTATTTGCACTCAATGTATTGTAGAGGGCAAAAATCCCCACTTTTATTTTATTCAAATAGAAAGTGCTATGTAAAATATATCATTAGATGCCATAACTTTAGGCTAAAATTTTGTCAATAATCAATAACCAATGTTATTTTTTTCTTTTTTTATATTAGCTATTTTGTAAAACAATTAGGACTAGTCCATTTTTCTTAATATGATTTTTGATAATTTTTTTTCATTTCTTAATTATCATTATCTTATTTTTATATTAGCTCTTAATCATTCAATTGTTAATATAATAATTTGATAAATAATAAATTATTATCTCAAATCAATTGTAAATATATAATATTAATTGATTGATTGATTGATGATTAATATTCAATTCAATCTAATTTTATATTACAATAAGGTCAAATCACAATCAATTTAGTATTTTAATAATCTAATTATTTAGTTTCACATTACTCATTAATATTTAATTATTAAATATTCAAATATTAAAAAATATTTAATAAATATTAACATTCAATATTTTAATTTAAAAACTAGCATTCAATATTTAAAAAATATAATTAAATATAAACAATTAATTTTTCAACATTTGAAATATAAAAATTTGTGTTTCGATTTCTTTTACTAATATCAACCTTATATTTATTATTATATTAATTTAGATTTAACATAAAAATAACTAAAATATAAAAGTAATTATTTTTTATAATTTCATATTGTAATAGTATCTTCTAAATTATCAAATATTTTCTATTTATTAATTATTAATCACTAACTATACCCTCTATATACGAGCTTTAATCTGAATGGTCAATTTTCTCAATTAAAATAAGAGGAGGGCTGTGGTAATTGAGACCTTACACAATGTGGGAATCAAGAGAATAAGCATAACGGCAAATAATTGAATAAAATAATATAGGAGAGGAGGGTACCTGCATACACCTTCCGTTCTTCTCTCCAGACGTCCACCCACATGCGCCGTCTGGTCTAGTCGTTGCCGATTCAATGCATCAAACTACAATTTCTTTTCCCTCCATGTGTTTTTATTTTTCTTTATTAATTATTCTCACTTTTAATTATTATTGTTGTTGTTATTATTATTAATAATTTAGTCTTAACAGACAACTATTTATTTAATGACATATAATGCCTCAAATCAAAGCAACATAGCCATTATTTTTTTTAACTTTTGAAACATATACGTTGAACATTGATCACATTTAGTTGATATTAATTATGGTAATTGTTCGTGCTAATCGAAATAATTACCATTGGAATTATAAAACAACTGTTCCTCAATCACCCTTTTGGCAGTTGATGATATTACTTGTAATTAAGTTATGCGTACATACAGTGAACAGTTCTCCATATAGGCAACATGGTTTGGTTCTCTAAGTGGCCAAGAATCTAATCTTTCAAATTTTGTTAATTAGATTGATATGATTGGTGCTTTGTGGCTTTGTTACAATATATAGTAATAGAGATATTATTGTTTATTGTGGTATCTCATGCAACACGTCTTTTTTTTGTATAAAGTGAAAGGGCTATTCTTTGGTTATTAATCAACTATAGGATATGTAGGCTTTATGACATAATTGATCTATAAACTGCACAGACATGCCTAGCTTTGTTTCTGCAACATAGAGATTTCTCTTAATACATGTTTACTTGGTTCATATCACAAAGCTGCCAAGAATCTAGTACCAGAGGTGAGTAAAAATCGTACAGGACCGAAAAATCCATCAAACCAAATTAATTTGGTTTGGTTCAATTTGCTCATTTGATAAAATTGATTTGGTTTGATTTTAATTCAAAAAAAATTCAGTTTTAAATTCACTTTTTTTAGAGAAAAATTTGAAAAAACTAAAAATTATTAATAAATCAAATCAATTTAAATAGAATTTGATTTAAAATATATGTAATTTAATCAAATTAAACCAAATCGAACCAATTTTTTATAAGTTCGATTTGATTTATAAACATATAAATTTCAGTTTAATCAATTTATTAATTCAGTTTTTCTAAAAATTTTTGTTCAGTTCAAATTTAAATATATAAAATTTGATTTATTTGATATTAATAAAAAACCGAATTGAATTAACCGAATGTTAACCCCTATCTAGTACTGTTTTTGTTTACTAGATTGAGATTTTTGAAACGTTGTAGCATTAGAAGTAAATAATAATTAATAGCAGGATAATTTGATCATTGTATCTTGTACTCTTAATTAGTACATAGATGTATTAAACAAAGAGATATGTATTAATAAAAAAAAAAGAATTTATCTACACTTGTTATATATATTCAATTAATAAAATAAAAATATTTGTATTAAATGAGAATATGGGCGTTTTTACACTTAAAATAAGGTATGATAGTAATTGCATTAGCTAATTATATATAGAAACTCATTTATCATTATATTATTAGATGAGAGTATATAAGAGTGTGATACACACTTAATAGATAAGTTTTTACCCAATCATTGGATGTTATTGAAGGCAAAAGCTTATTTATATTGGATATATATCACCTCTTATATATTCATGTTCGATAATGTCGACATTGAATAATTAATAACTAAACGAAATTAATTTTTCTAAATGTAAAAACAATAATACTTCCATTTAATATAAATATATTTATTCTATTGATTTAATATATATAGATAAAATATTATTGTGACTGAATAGGAGGGAGTTAGTTAGGCTTCTGCGACCTCTAATCATTTAATATAAATATATTTATTTGTGACTGAATAGGAGGGAGTTAGTTAGGCTTCTGTGACCTCTAATCATTTAATATAAATATATTTATTTGTGACTGAATAGTAGGGAGTAATATAAATATATTTATTTGTGACTGAATCGGAGGGAGTTAGTTAGGCTTCTGCGACTTCTGATCGACTCATAAAATGGCCAAACATGCCTTGTTTTTTTTCTTTCTTGTGGACTCGTGGTACAATATAGAACATCTTTGAAACAAGAAAACTTGTGAACTACAACCTTCTGAATTTTGAACTTCTGATAATGAAAAATTCTTTTTTTTTTCTTTTATGTATATGATGAGCCTTCAAACGTTACTGCCTGAGTGCTGAAACTTGTGTCGATTTATGAAATATGAAAACTCTTAGAAAGAGACGTTTTAATGTTTCAAAAATATTTTCTTCTAAAAAATTCATTGAAATTTTTTAAAAATATTTCGAGCACGTTTCTATAATTTTTGAAAAATTAAGAAACGGTTTTCACATTGAAAACGCGTTTCTACTCTTCTATTAATTTTGGTTATAAAATTTATGAATAATTAATATTTATTTTTAAATATTTAATTGATTATTATCATCTCATTTATTTTTTTATAGTTAATATTGATTTAACTAATTATCTTTAATATTATTTTTTGTATGATCTCATAATTAGTTGTTTTGATTTGTATTATATGTAAGAAAAAATATTTATAAATATGTCTATATTTTTTCGTATTTAAACGTTTTTTTCACGTTTTGTTTCCTATATTTTTTAAAAAATGTCGCTTTTCTGTATCCGTTTTCGCATTTTCCATTTCTATGCTACCTTGGTGTCGATCGTTGCTTGACTGATTTGATGAACTCTTCAATTATGCATTCCATGTTAATAACAAGAATTGTGTTATTTTAAGTTATGAGTTGAATTAAGGTATAGAGAGTAATTAGAATTATTGTAAATTTTGAATTGGGTTAGGACAGTGATCTTAATTTAAAAATAAAGGTATATTATTTTATTTTTAAATTATTTAAATAATTTAAATTATATGAATCATATTGATTTTAAAGATAAATCCAAAATAGAATAAATTTGGATTGATACACAAATTAAGTCGATCAATTTTAAGTTTATTTAGATTCAGATTGAATCATTTTTAATCCTGTTCGATTTTGTTCTAATCAAATCAAATTATTTTTCAACAAGTTCGAATCGCATGAGAAATTGCAACCTCCTACATTTTGACACCTAGAAAAAACAGGCACATTCGGAGCCACTAATATTATAAGGGTGACCTTTTGGTGTATGCGAATGGACACTATTTATTGGCAAAATATATGTTTTAGTCGTTAAATTTTTTTAGGCCAATAAGCTCTAAACTATCATTTATATGCATTGAACTTTTAGACTTTTATTTTTTATGTTATTGAAGCTTTTTTTAGAGTTTAAGGGCTCTCTCTCTCTCTCTCTCTCTCTCTCTCTATATATATATATATATATATATATATGTATGTATGTATAGTTCAAAAAACTTATTAACATAAACCCAAAAAGTTGAAGGGTTAAAATATATATTTTGCCTTTTAATAATAATAATAATAATAATAATAATAATAATAATAATAATAAACAAGTTAATTAATTTAAAATTAGTGCAATAATAATTAAACAAGTTATTTATATGTGAAGATGATGATGATGATGATATATATATATATATATATATATATAGACTTTTAACTTTTATGTTTATATATTAATAAGTCCTTGAACTATTGTTTATATCATTGAGCCTTTAAACTATTAAAAGCTCTTAATAATATAAAAATAAGAATTTAAGGGTTTAATATATATAAAAAAATAATTTAAGAGTTTATTAATATAAATGTTAAAAATTTAGGGCCAAAATATATATTTTGCGCTATTCATTTGCAATGATGTGTAGTATAATATTAATGGTACCGCTGGATGGGGCTAATTATTGGATTACCAAAATGTTTAATATTTTTCAGCACTTTCCCCTTTCCTAGGCCACGTTCAAAAACATTGAACCCTTTATGGGCATGTAAGCATTCGTCAACCTTTTTGGGTACATACCTACGCTCCATCTCTGCTACATAGTGCATGTGACCATAACTTTGGCGGCAGAAGTGGAAGTGCATATAGTGCTGAGCCTAGTAGTAGCAGGCCATAATTCAATAAAATATCTATGCAATTGTTATTCCTTATGATCAAAATTTGTCTTCAAGTTTTTTTTTTCTATTTTCTTTTAGTGTTCATGATATAATAATACAATCACGTGTCAAAATAATTTAGGTCTTTACCTTTATAGTTATTTCTCCCTTTATTTGGTATGATTCGTTGAATTTGACTTGTATCATTCTTCATTATTAATTCCAATGACATATAACAGTACTTCAAGAAGATAGGGTCACATTCATACTATAGACTTTTATTGATAGTGATTTATTTCCTAATTTCCTACGTTCCTTTCTTCTATAACAGCCCCAGGACAACACATTTCAATTTTCATGTGTCTTATTATTATTATTATTATTATTATTATTATTATTATTATTCATCTTCATTTAGGGTGTAATCGAGTCGAGTTGAGTCGGACCAAGTCAGACTGGAGCTCGATTTGAAAACTCGAAACTCAAGTTTGAGCTCAATAAAGTTTTAATTTTTAAACTCGAGTTTGAACTCAGTCAAGTGCTTGAATACTCAAACTCGACTCGATTAGACTTATTTATTTATATAAATTTTTTTTGTGAATTCTATAAATTGAAATTTAGGCATAAATAAGCTCGATTGGATATGAATCAATTAAGTTTGATTGAAAATATTGTAAATATGTTTAAACTCAATTAGACTCATAAGCCTCTCAAGTTGAGTATTTTGACGCGCGAATTCAGCTTGCTTGATTACTCAAATAGCTCGAGTTTGAGTTCGACTCGATTAATCTCTAGTCGATTTCGAGTATTTCTTGAGTCAATTTTAAGTAATTTGCAAATTGTTTTCTTTCATTTACACCTCTACCTTCACTATGGTGATAATATAAATAAACTAATTTTCATGTGACTTTATGTAGAAATTTGATGTATTTTTATAATTTTTTGCCTTTTAAATTTAAATAAAAAATATTTTATTTGTTAATTATTTGTGTTGGAATTTTGGGTCGAGTCGCCCATGACTGGTTGACCTGAACCATCTTTATTTTTATTTTATTAAAAAATAAAATATTATGATAGTTATTCAATGATTGGTAACTACTAAGTAGTTATCAATACATTGGTAACTGATTTGTATGTTAAAAACATGAAAAAAAAACAATAAATGGTAACTCTCTAATTATTACAAAGAATAGCAACAATCTCGATATAAAAAATTCTCTCAAAGAAAAATCAAAGTATTTGAGTTGTGATCAATAGTGTTTTTTCAAGTGACTTACACTAGAGTTAGTGATTGATCAAGAAGAACTTGTGATTGCATCAAGAGGTGAGTGATTTCTTATTTATTTTTATATTCAATTATTCTATTTCTACATTGATTTCAGAGCCCCATTGATGTTTTTATTGTTATTTTTTTATCAATAAAAGAGAATAGAATGAATTATCAAATTTTTACAATTCTGAAATAATGTTAGGATACAAATTTATGACAGTTTTTGTCCATAAATCAGTTTGATTCGTGCCATGAAAATTATATATTCTTAAACTAGGTTGTATGGGTTTTAAAACGACATATAAAATGTTAATTTTAGAGTTCTATAGTGAAAATTATATTTGTTTGAATTTAATATCCTGTAAATATGAAAATTGAAAATTCTTGTTTATGGTTGATAGAGTGACTTTGTCACTATTTTTCAACTGTATTTTCTGAATATTACATTGTGAAATTTATATGTATTTGTAGCATGAAATTTATATTTTCTGAATATTACATTGTGAAATTTATATGTACTTGTAGTATGTAATGTGATCTTTCTTTTGGTATATAGATCACATGAAATGGATTTTTGTAGAAAAAGTTATGGATGATTGAAAATGGGATGTTGAAAGGTTAAAATTGGGTAAATTTGTAGAATTAGGGCTTCTAAAGTTGAAGATGAAGTCTTTTAACACTCTCATCATCCCTGTTGTTATCCATAACACAATTTTATAGGCATTAAAATTAAAATCCAATCACATCATTGAACTTAGAACACACAAAAATAGGGGGTAGAAAAATTTTCAAAGGCGAAAAATGCTACTATGGTGGGGTGTGGACCACGTGCATCGATCTTGGCATGGGAAGTAGCACAAGTATTGATTGCTGTCAGCAGTCAGCAACACGTGTCCCCCCGCGCACTGGCAGCAAGTGCGAACATCTCTCATGGTGATTTTCGACATCATTACCACCATTGGGCTACAATTTTTTTTTTTGGTATATTAAATTATTTTTTCTATAACAAAAAATATTTATTTAATTTTGTTCTTTATTAAGACATTGAAATTTAAAATAAAATTATTTTGACGGAAATAAAATTTGGAAAACTAACTGATATATTTTAAATAATATAACAAAAAATGTTGAGCTCTAGTGGGAGAAAGTAATTTTTTACCTATATTTTTCAAATTTTTGGTAAACTAAATGATTAAAATATAATTTTTGATTGATTTTTGTTTGAAAAATTCATTAAAATTATGAATTCGTGCTGAAAATTTGATATTAATTTTTCAAACTGATTTGATGACATATTGATTTATTTAATTATAAATGTGTGTAGAAGTTATGGTTGTGCTTAGATTTTGTGTTTATTCTATATTGTGTTGGTTTGAGATTATTATAATAACCTTTTTTCTTGTCATTATTTTTCCTTAATGTGTTTAAGAAATCATGTCTTGTTTGAAAAGAAGTAGAAAACTTAGAGCCTATAGGAATATTAAAAGGAATAGATAAATTCATAGTGGTATATGTGTAAAAATTACTCCTACAACACTAAAAACTCGAGCTGAAAGAGAAAGACTAAGTGAATTTAAAAAGAATCTCACTCAATATAGAATGATTCTACTCACAACATAATTGTACATATGAAAATTATCAATGACATATTTCAAGAGATAACTCACAAAGGTCATGTATTGAATATTGAAGAAAAATATTTACATATGACTTTACCTGATGACATTAAAGATCAGCTTGAAAGTTTTTAGTTAAGGGAATTGGATGAAAATTTTTGGACTAGATCTAATGATTTTGCACATATGTTAAATGGGAAAACTAACAACTATGAGACCTTAGGTTACCTAGTTTTAGAAGAATACACTTGGAAGAACTTAAACAATTCTTCCTTGTTAGCTTTTAGTCCTAGTCTTAGGACTTCTAAATTACCTGTCCCCAATTTTCTTTGGATTAAAAAAATAGTTCCAACTATTATGAATAGGAAGAAGGTGAAAAAATCTATCCCTAGAAAGATTTTATATAAATTGTACTTAACTTATGTATTAGTTTATATTTATATTGATTAAGTTTTGCTTATCAATATTCTCTTGTACTTTTTGCTGAACTTGTTGAATATCTTTATCTTTATATTGTGGAGTTTGTATAATATTCTTTTGTTTACCTTCCTTCATAATATAGGCATTCTGAGATTGGTAGGACTTAAGTGAATTTTCATCTAAAATAATGATGACACAATTTAAATTAAAGGTACAAGACAATTTAACATTTGAATATTGATGATAATTAGGAACATAGTGAATTTTTGATTTGATTCAAATCCATATGAGAAATATGTAGTAAGTTAATTTGAAATTTTCACTAAGTGATGTGTATATAACATAATATTGCATTTTTAAAATGTTTTGTTTTATAGCTTGTAACTAATTATGGCTTCAAAGAATTAATTTGAAATTGTGACTAAGTGATGTGTACATAACATAATATTGCATTTTTAAAATGTCTTTTTGTAGCTTATAACTAACGATGGCTTCAAAGAACATCATGGGTAAACTAAATAAGGGTGAAAAACTAAATGAAGATTATTATAACATTTGGCATCTGAAAATGCATTATGTTCTTGATGAGCAAGAGATTGTGGAGGCTATCAATAATGTTATGGATGAGTCCAAAGTTGATGAGGAGCCTATCAATAATGTGTAATATAGGTGAGACATGGTCGCATGCACTACTTGGAAAAAAAAGGATTTTATTACATGAGGGGTCCTGATTAGCTCCACAAATGATGATCTTGTGTATGAGTATCAACAATATCCTACTACTAATGTCATATGGGTCGCTTTGTGAAAGAAGATTAGAGAAACTTTTATCTCCAAACTTAGGCGGTTGACTATTAAATTCGGCACTTATAAAAAGGTCCTTAACAAGACAATGAAACAACATTGAAGAGAGGTGTCAAATATGATAATGAAGCTAAAGTCTGCTAGACATAACTTCATAGATAAGCAACAAGTTCAAGTTGTAATCCAGTCTCTGCCTAACAGTTAGGAGTACATAAAAGTGAATATGACTCATAATGAAAACATTAAGACCTTTGTTGACATTATGCCCCATTTGGAACTTGAGGATGAGAGCCTTAAGGTTGCTAAACCCAATGATCAAGCTTATGTGCCAAGCAAGTTTCGGGGCATAAGCACAAAAGGTTTAAAAAAAAAAACTAGAAAGATAAAAGTAAGATACATGAGATTGGTTCATGACCAAAGAAAGGGAACAAATAACACAAGCGTAAAAGAGGAAAACATAGTGGGAAGAAGGAAAAGACTAAAGTGACCTATTACAATTGTCGCAAACTTGGTCATTTTGCTCATGAGTACACTGAGCCTAAAGTATTGTCTCATCTTACTTCCTCAAATAGAAGTAATGTTTCAAAAATTTTTTTTCTAGTATTGTTTTGCTTGTTGAAACTCATCTAATATGGACTGTAGATTCAAGAGCTAGAGATCATGTAGATAGAGACAAGAATGAATTTGTGGAATTATGTCAAATTTCAAAAGGAACAAGTGGATTTATGTAAGAAACAATGCAAGAACTAAAGGAAAAGGCATTGACACATGCAAATTGGATTTGCAAGAGGGTCGAATCTTATACCTACATGATGTCCTTTGTGCTCTTAACATTCAATGAAATTTGGTCTCTATTGTTACTTTGTTAAAACTTAGATATAGTTATATTTTCATGGTGATTGTGTAATGATTTTTAATGCCATTGTGTACTATGGTTGTGGTTATATTGTGGATGGTTTTGTGGTATTGAACACTAATTATTGTAAAAATAATTGTGATGTTTGTTTTTCCATGTTTACTGAATCTAACAATAATGATATGGATACTTATTTATGGTATGCTAGATTAAGACACATTGGGCAAGACAGAATGAAAGACTAGTCTGTGATGGTCTATTGGGCTCAGATACGAACTTTATATTACCCACTTGTGAATTTTATTTGTGAGGAAAAACAACTGGAAAACCATTTGGAAAAGGCATAAGAGTTTATTTTCCTTCACAACTTATACAATTTGATATTTGTGGACCAATAAATATAAAAACAAGGCATAAAGCCTCATACTTCACGACTTTTATATGTGATTACACTCGATATAGTCATACCTATTTGATCTCCCACAAATCTAAAGCATTAGATTGTTTCAAAAGATATTTAGATCAGGTTAAGAATCAACTAGACAGGAAAGTGAAAGCTTTAAGAACTGATTGAGGTATGAAATATCTATCTGACAAATTCAATGAATTGTGTCAAGAAAAAGGTATTATGAGGTAACTAACAACTCCTAGATCTCTGCAACAAAATAGAGTTTTTGAGCGAAGGAATAGAACCTTGCTATAAATGGTTAGGTCTATGATGACTCATACTAATCTCCCAATACAATATTAGGGTGACACTTGATTGACTGCAGCCTATATACTTAATCGTGTACCTTCAAAATTAGTTTCGTCAACACCTTATGAGTTATTGACAAATAGAAAATCAAATTTGAATAAATTGCATCCATGAGGATCCGCAACATACATTTTTGACTCTTTCAACAAATTTGATAAATTAGGGTCGAGAGGGATGAAATGTATCTTTATTAGATACTCTAAAAACTCAAAAGGTTATGTATTTATTGTCGAGGATTCCAATAGAAGGATTATATAAATTGAGTCCTAAGATGCCACTTTTCTTGAAGATCATTTTCCTATAAAGGAAGATGTGGATAAGGACCATCATTTATATGAGATGGAGGAAGAAAGAGAGAATGACAACAAAAAATCGACCCTTAAGAAGGGGTACTAAACTTTATTCTTAACAGTGAAAGCACATCAGAGTTGCTTAATCCATCTTAATTGAGTAAGATAGTTGAGGTTGAGTCCCAACCAATTTCAATTGGTCAATACAATAATCCTCAATTATGAAGGAGTATACATTCTATAACTCCTAAAAGGCATTTTCTAATAAGAAACGAGGCTTATATTGTCACTAGTTAAGGAGGCACTTGAATGCCCCATAAAAAAAAAAAGTGGAAAGTTGCATTGGAAGAAAAAATGGAATCTATGAAAGTCAATCAAGTTTGGAACCTAGTTGACCTACTACTAGGACGTAAAGTCATTGGAAATAAGTGGATTCTTAAAATAAAACATAAGGTGGATGGTTCCATTGATGGATGCAAAGCTCACCTAGTGACAAAAGGCTATACTCAATAAAAGGTATAAATTAATGGATGCAAATCTCGCCTAGTGGCAAAAGGCTATACTTAATAAAAAGGTATAGACTATGAGAAAACTTTTTCACTTGTTTTCAAATTTTCTTCTATTCACCTAGTTCTAGCTATTGTTGCACATTTACATTTAGAATTAAATCAAATGGATGTGAAAATGACTTTTCTTAATGGAAAGATAGATAAAGAAATCTACATTGTACAACTTGTAGGTTTTGTTGTTAAAGGTCAAAAACGCAAAGTATGCAAGCTCTAGAGATTTATATATGGCCAAAAGTAGTCATCCAAACAGCGGTACCTTAATTTTCACAAAGCCATTTTGACATATGACTTTAAAATAATTGACGAAGACCACTACATTTATGTTAAAAGGTCAAATGATAAATTTATAATTCTATCTCTTTATGTTGATGACATTTTAATAGCTAGAAATGACAAGGAGTGTGTGATGGATATCAAAAGATGGTTATCCACACGTTTTGATATGAAAGATATGGGTGAGGTTGATTACATATTGGGAGTTAAAATTAAAAGAGATCATTCAAAGAAACTTTTGGCTCTGTCATAAGAGAATTATATCCAAAAGATTCTAGAACATTTTCATATGAATAATTGCAAAGCTAATAGATACTCCTATGTTCAAGGGCGAGGTCTTTAGCCTTAATATGTGTCCTAATAACCCATAAGAACAAAAAGAAATGTTCATTGTACCATATGCTAGTGTTGTACGAACTCTTATGTATGCTATGATGTGCATTCACCTAAACATCTATTTTGTTGTTGGGGTAGTTAATCGGTATCAATCAAATCCTGGACTGGAGTATTGGAAAGCTATGAAAAGGATTTTAAGATATCTTAGATGAATAATGGATTATTGTTTGGGTTATCAAGGGTTAGATTTGCATCTAATTAGATATTCAGATGTTATGAATGCAAATCAACGATTGGTTATGTTTTTTCTACTCAATAAAGGCATTATTTCTTTGACTAATAAGAAGCAAACTAGCATAGCTTTATCAACTATGGAAGCTAAATTTATTGCATGTTTAGCTATTGTACAAGAAGCAGTTTGGTTAAAGAGATTGTTTAAAAATCTAGGTTTTCAACATGACTGTGAATGAGCTATTACAGTTTATTATGATAATCAAGCAACAATTGCTTTTACTAAAGACCCTAAATATCATAGTAGAACCAAATATATTGAAACCAAGTATAACTTCGTTAGAGACATTATTGCCAAATGGGAAGTAATCGTATGATATATTTCTACACATCAAATGGTGGCTGATCTCCTTATTAAGTCCATACCAAGAGATATTTTTCTTGCACATGTAAATTCTCTCGGATTGCGTATAATTTAGATAATTTATTATCAAATGTTATTGAGCTTATATTGTACTACTTGAATAAATGAAAATAATTATGATGTTCTTAAATATTTTATATTCATGATTAATGGTATATACACATCAAATTCTTAATTGATTAAAAGCTCAATAAAAGGATGTCACACAAGTTTAAGATTGACTCACTCATACGAGTAATTGCCTTAATGCTAGGTTAGCGAGAAGAGATGAGACGTTATGTTAGGATTGTCACCTCAAAAGAAAATGAGATGAGGTTGAATCCATTGTGTGAGACTTTAAGGATAAAATTTATCCTTATAAAGGTACCCTTATACTTTTTTTACTATTATTTTATATTTTATGTTTGGTGTTTTACTATCTTAACATGTTATCTATGGTCATGAATGATTCAGCCTATGGAACTTGTCTAGAAAAGCGACCAAGTATAAATTGTAAATCTCAAGTGAAAAAGAAAGATTATGTCTGGTGTGTTCATTGGCTAGCCAATCATGTTACTTGATAGAAGTATGACTTGATTATGAATATACAAAATTAATATGTACAAAACATGACTCTTGAGGGATTA
>CATIWR010061579.1:0-46827 GCA_949677035.1 Omphalea diandra
ACCTCAATGTCTATATTGTTTTTAACTGCGTTTAGGAGGAGGCTGAATGAATGATTCAACACAACACAAAAAATCAGGACGCCTGTTATCTTCTTGCTCTGCGTTACATCATCTTATTTACGTGCAACTAATGTAGTAATAACTAAACGAGATCCCCATATACATAGTAGTTAATTATTCAATAAATCACTGAGGCTCTGTTTGATTCACATAAAATAATTTATCTAAAAAAATATTTTTTGAGGAAAATATTTTATGACTAACATATTTTTTGGTATTTGAAACCCATTATAAAAAATATTAATTTTCTTTTTATTTATAAAATTATAACAAAATTTAGACTATAAATATTTTATATTTATACTATTTATTATTTAATATGATAAAAATGTATTAAAAATAAATTTTTTTTGTGAGTCTCACTAATTAGTGGTGATGACGTCGATTGATGATGATAGGTGACGGGTGTCGGTTGTTAATGATGATCAATGATAATATATATATAATTTATTTTTCATTTCGATTAGTTTGTCAAAATTTGAAAAATGACTTTCCATTTTAAAAACGAAAAGTCATTTTTCTGAAAAATGACTTAGTTTTCCATTTGATTAGGAAAATATTTTTCGTTGACTAATTTTTCTGAATACACCAAATAGAGAAAAATACAGAAAAAATTTTTCTGAAAAATATTTTTTCTCGAAACAAATGAAACCTAATTAATAAACCTAGTCTATTAGATCAATACACTTGAATTAGAGGTGATATTTTTTATTTAATTCAAATCGGATAAGCAAAAGTGATAAAACAATTTAAAAGTTAAATTTGATCTAATCATAATATGGTTTAAAGAGATTCAAATTAAATTCTTAAAAACAATATTTTTATTTAAAAAATTAAAATTATGGATAATTGAACTTAATTCGAAATTAACTTAAAATAATATGAAATTCTTTCTAAACTTCGATTTCAATAATTCAGATGTATCGTTAACTCGAAATGACACTATAAAACCTCAAAATGGACGTATACAACTTAAAGACACATTAATATGGAGTCCCTGCTGAGTTTATTCATATTAGATTAGCCAATTATTCAGAACAGCTCATGATCTCATGATCATATAGTAGTCGTCCAGTCTTAACCATAGCCACCACCATCTCATATACATGTCAAAACATTTCTTTTTCGGGGAATTATTTTATGCAACTACAAATTTCTAACTGTAAAATTTATGAATGAAAAAGATATTTTAAATCGAATATGACACCTTGTCAGTTCAATCCCCACTAGATATTGAAGAGGCTCAACAGGAGAGTAAAAAGTAAAAAAGCCAATAGGAATATCCATTTTCACAATGAGTGCATAAAAATATAATAGTGGGGAAATAAACAAGATTTGAGCGGTCACTAGTACCATCTACTATTAAAAAGTACAAAGAATTCTCTACGCGATTGGGATACCAAAAGGTATACCTCTCTACACCCTAGAATTCGGTCTCTCTTTCACCTTATTCAATTAATATTTACAAAAAAACAAGTCAATTAATAAAATATTGTTTCACTTCAGAACATGCTAGTATAATTCAAAGCTGAATAAAAAAAAATCTTTCATATACTTAAAACATGCATTTTATAAATTAAAATTGGCATCTTAGAAACAAACAATATATAAACTAACAGTCTAACGCTCTGTTTGGATTAGAGGTTTATGAATGGTTGAAAAAGTTATTAATAAAATGAAATAGATAGATTTGGTTTGAAAGCAAAGTATTAAATTATATTTTGTGTTTGAGATGATAGAAATATAAAAAAATAGTTTGAAATTAATTATATTCTTTTGTAATGAAATTGAATGAAAGATTAACTTAAAAATTAACAAAAATACCCTTATACATATTAATTCAACAAAATATTTTTTCTATCAATTATCTTATATTTAAAGTTTATTATTATAATCATATAATACAATACGTAAATTCATGACTCGTTAAATTTAATCTTAAAACTTTCTATCATTTAAATTTATATAATTTTTTTTAGTTTTGATATAGATTGACGAGTTCATATCAAAATATATCAAATTAAATTATTAATCATATGATACAAACATACACTTCTTTCTTTTGTATAAAAACACACAAAAAAAAGAAGGAAAGAAAGAAATGTCCTAACTTAGTAGCCTTATAATATCAACACCCATTATTAGTAATTTTATTACTCACTAATTTACATGCGAATTGCATGTGTAAAACTTTTATCAAATTATTAATTAAAAATTTTAATTTATTTGTTATATTTTTATGTTATATTATATTTAATATATTATATTTTTATGTTATATTATATTTAATATATTAAAATGAATAATTTTTAAAAATTATATAATTTAAATTATTTTTAAATTAATTTAAAATAAATAATTATTTAATTCTTTTAGATATTTTATTTTTTTATATTTTAATTGGTTATTTATAATTTAATTAAATAATATAGTATTAATTACTTTCCATCAAAAAAATAATTTGAAACCGAGGGCTTTGTTTGAATCAGGTGTTTAGAATAAAATGAAATAGAAGGGACTGATTTAAAAATGGTTTTTATGTTTGGATGAAAGTTATTACAGTGAAATAAACTGGTTTCCAAAAGTTTACTAAACTCATCTAAACTTACCCCAATGCCTATATTGAAACACCCATTGGAGTATTTCCATTGGTTTCAAATTATAGAAAAAGTAGATAGTCTATTTTGCCCTCTGTTTCAAATTGTTTTTTTTTTTATGGAAAGCAATTAATACTATATTATTTAATTAAATTATAAATAACTAATTAAATATAGAAAAATAAAATATCTAAAAGAATTATTTATTTAAATTAAATTAAAAATAATTTAAATTATATAAATTTAAAAAATTATTTATTTTAATATATTAAATATAATATAACATAAAAATATAACCAATAAATTAAAGTTTTTAAATTAATAATTTGATAAAATTTGTGCACACACAGTTCACATGTAAATTAGTGAGTAATAAAATTACTAATAATGGGTGTTGATATTATAAAGCTACTAAGTTAAGACATTTCTTTCTTTCTTTCTTTCTTTCTTTTTTTTTGTGTTTTTATACAAAAGAAAGAAGTGTATGTTTGTATCATATGATTAATAATTTAATTTGATATATTTTGATATGAACTTGTCAATCTATATCAAAATTAAAAAAATTATTTAAATTTAAATGATAGAAATTTTTAAGATTAAATTTAACGAGTCACAAATTTACATATTGTATTATATGATTATAATAATAAACTTTAAATATAAGATAATAGATAGAAGAAACATTTTGTTGAATTAATATGTATAAGGGTATTTTTGTTAAGTTTTAAATTAACCTTTTATTCCATTTTATTGCAAACAAACAAAATTAATCTCAAACTATTCGTTTCCATTTCTACCATCCCAAAACACAAATATAATTTAATATTTTTTTTTAAACCAAATCTATTCATTTCATTCCATTAATAACTCTTCTAATCCTTTGTAAACCTCAAATCCAAATAGAGCATAAGAGTAAAATGACGTTCTCAGCTCATAAGTAAATATAAATTAGTTATACATATATTGTATCTCTAAAGCATCATCTAATATACATTTGAAGGTTTCAAGTGTATAAAGTATAATTGTTGAAGATAATATAATTTAATATATTATATATCATCATGGTATATTAATCAAATAGACTCATATTATAAGTGACTCAAATTAGTTATTTAAATATATTTTTTAATTTTGTTTAATCATACCAAATTACTATTATTTATTTCCAATTTTATTTGTAAAATAAAATAATTTATTTTTAATAATGCTAATGATATAGATTCACTTGGACTCAGGATTAGACTACTCTTAGAGCATGATGTTTATCTATTATTTCTAATTTTATAATATTTGGTATCTTAATTTTCTTTAAGAAAAATATGTAATATATAATATTTATTTTCAATTCTATTTTTATATTTGGTACTTTAATTTACTTGAAAAATAATATATGATATGAATATACTAAAAACTTAAAATGTCTCACTATTTTTCTATTATATGGATATATCAAATAAAAACTTTAAAATTCAGAAAACTTATCTTAAAATAGGATTTCATTTTCCATTTTTTTAATGAAACCAAATATGTTAGAGTAGAATAATGAAAAAGAATATTAATACAGAAATTAAACTCCTAAGATGCATAACTCTATATTAGTCTTTTATCAAAAATTTTACCAATTCAAATTCAATTAAAAAAAGATTTGAAATTAGATTTACCTAAAATTGATTTGACTTGAATTCATCCAATCTTTTTTTTTTCCCTAAGTTATGAGAGAAAAAAGAAAATACTAAATCCAAAATATTTAAGGTTTCAAAGATATATATATATATAACTAATGGAAGTGTGTGTTTAATTTTATCCATTTATCATCTCTATTTGAAATTGATTAATTCATTTGAAATTGAGTTATTATACATCTGGGTAAAGCTATTTATACTTAGACATAACTATTTAAAATTAGAGTAATTTTTCAAATTATATTTATTCAAATATATTTAATTTAATTTAACATGTAAAATTATTGAATGATAGTGCTCAATTGAAATTAAAAGAATTAAAACATCCATATCGAATTACAAAAAACATATATGGGATACAAGTTTAATAACTAAGTATATGCTTCATAATACAGAAAGTAGAAATTTAAATCTCAATGGTCTTTTTTCTTTTAAAAAATTTTATAATTTTTTTGGAAAAAAAAAATATTGAATAGGAAAAGGTCAATATAATATGAAGAATGGATCTCAAGAACCGTATTGGAGCAGATATTAATTGGGATCTCGAAAGGTGTGTGCATTTCATTTTACTTTTTTACTGTTAACAGATTGCATGTACTTCCAACATTTCCTGCATGCAAGTAAACCTTGAGGGAAAGAATGCAGAATGGCATTAATGGCACACTGAGCAGCACTTGCTCTGCCTCATTATTCACATAGGCCCAACCAAAGGTATCCTTAGCCCCCTACGGGCTTCGCTTAATTATTTTAACCACCCCACAAAGGTTAATTTAGTGGTTAGCATTTTCTCTTTATTTATTTATTTGAGTTTGATATATAGAGAGATTAATTTCTTTTAAATACACTAGATCAATATAAGACAGGTTCTTAAAAATCAATTATAAAGAGATACGATAACGTAAATAATTATCCATAATTACTAATTGAATTTAAGATCAATTATAAAGAGATATTAAATTTTTTCTGAGAGAAATTTACTTTTGATTAACACATAAGTTGACTTTAAAATATTGATAATATATTTTGATAATTGCTCTTTTTAACCATGATTTATTTTCTTATTGATTAAAGTCAATACCATAAGATAATTTATGTGTAAATTGCACCAAACGAACAAAGGATTTCCTAGTCTTTAAATTAGGGAACAAAAAATGGAGCAACCAATGTGGAAAAAAAAGCCTATGGTATTCATAATTATCTTATATATTTATTTAATAATGTAATGACATATAAAATAATTATTATAATTATTTAATAAATTCCGTTATAAAGATATATATATATATTGTTATTTAATATAAAAATATAATTAATTAATACTATTAATTATAGGTAAATATTTTTCGAAAAGTAATACTTAATCAATAACTGATTTACATTCTCTCATCTTGAAAGAACTTTAGTCTTTTGCAATATCAAAAAATTTATTACTCCTTTTCTAAGAAAAATATATTTTTTTTCTTTTCATAAGGCCTATATATAAAATAGTTGGTGTCTTCATCCAGGTGAGAAGTCGGACGTTAGCTAATTAGCACATCCTCAATTGCCACGTATGTACCACTAATATTTCCCCGTCTTTTTTTCTAAACACAACACAAGCACAGCGCTATAATGGCAGGAGAAGTGAATTCCCCCCATGTGGAGTGTTTTTTTTTTTTTCTTCCCTTCTTCTCTCTCTCTCTCTCTCTCTCTCTCTCTCTATATATATATATATATATATGGGGGTGAAATCTCATGTGGGTATGTTGATTTAGATAGTTCCTCGAGAGAGAGAAAGATTGTTTTTGTTTTTACAAGCCGATGAGTAGAATCAAGTGTTAAAAAAGAAAAGAGGATTGCTGTTTCTTTGTCTAGTTGTTTACTTGTCTACATCATAAGATTCAAAACTCATAGCTATGTGTGAAATCTAATTTACACATAAAAAAGGTATTTTTTTTTTGAAAAAAAAATCCATAGATTAATCAATCTTGGAAAATGATGGCCACACATTGCCGTATTTGTGCCATCTCTCGCATTGACATATGAAAAATGATAAATCTGGTATTAGCTTGGATCTGCAAAACAGGAAAGTGTGAGAGAGAAATTCAGTCTTAGTTCAAATAATCACTCTGATATTTAAATTAAACTAGAAATTATGAGTGTCTATTAGATGTTTCTTTTCCTATAAAAAATAAGATGAGATAAATTTTCAAGCTAGATTTTAGGATTAGAAGTTTTGGCTATTTGATCTACTTTTTCATGGATGAGCTGACTTGATAGGCTGATTATCAAGAAACATCTCAATTTTTTACTAATCATTTCTTAAAAGATTTCGAATTAAAAAAATGAAAATAAATAAATTGAGGTAAGGTGTATGCAAGCGATGTCGAGAGAATATTATCAAAGTAATAACATTCTTTTAACATAAAAAATCACCACATATCAACTCACATGAAATTGTTACACAGTTAGGATCCACAAATCCGATAAGCAAAATCATATGATTTCAAGTATATTTGACATTGCTATCGTGAAATTCTGATTTGAAGACAAAAATTAAAAGATTTTTTTTTAAATATTAGTACTATAGATTTTTTTTTAATATAAATTTTGTGAGTTACAAAATTGATTTTGAAAGAATTTAATACTTTCAAATTTTATCAATGACAACTTTTTATTGACAAAATTTATACTAAAAAATTCTATAATCATTTATGAGAAAAAAAAAATTCCCTAATCTTATATAAACCTAGTATTAGACCTTTGATTTTCAGTTCAGCGAAAGACTCGAAGCCTCCCAATTAGTAAGCCGTTTGTGCTCTTTATCAAAGGATAGGTGCATAAGTGACATCGGTTACCCTTTTATGGAGCAACGACATGCCCAAATAGACACGTAAGTCCTCAGTTAACTGATAGCCCAATCTCGTAGAGAACTCCTTGGCTTTAATTTGATTCACATTAGCAGAGAAAAATTTCGAAAAATATACCAATTGAAACTCAGTATCAATACACCTCTTATATATATATATATATATATATATATATATATATAAGAGGTGTATTGATACTGAGTTTAAATTGGTGTATTTTTCTAAATTTCTCTTGATTCACTTTCTTAATAAATAAATGCATATGGTTTAGAAAAAAACACACACACATGATTGGGATAATTATAGGCGATTTGAATAATTAAATCAGACATGAAGTACAAATCAAGAATTAAGTACGCAATTCGGTCCTACTCTCCTGTTAATTGGATAGATACACCAAATCCCTAGTTAGCTGTGTCATTCTCTTTTTTGACTTGTGGAGCCCTTACCTACCAAACCAAGCTTACTTTAGCTTCCCATAAACTTATCACATTACTTTCAATGTTGTTAGACCTTGTCTGCGAATATAACATTGTAGGAACTCAAACTTTATGTATGATATCCAACGTTGCATGATTAGCAACTGTTGTTTGTACAGTATAATGGATTTTTATTTTGAATACTTAAAGGATGCATAACCATTAGCTTTTTGACACTATTTTTAGTCTCATCAACACATCTAAATTAATCCAAACCTAACATATAATATAAATTTTGAATACTTTAAATATAATATATTGACATGAATAATCAAAATATGATTTCACATATTCTTACAATTTAAACATAGCTTGTATTAAAATATGATGTATATTATTCATATAAATAATAATAATAATATGAGAGATTTTAAAATAATCTTTCAGAATCTAATCAAATTTTCAGATTTCCAAATTCATTTATTGACCACTATCAAACCCATATATACTGGTTAAATGATATAATTGCAGCTCTCAAAAGAATGATGGTGATGGATCAAAACAAGCATAAGCAATCAATCTTGATGCTCATACTTCCATGTGTGGCATGTGAAGTGTGTTTCCTTATGATACCGAATCCTCAACTAAGACAGACATCTTCCAATTATATGGTATATAGACATAGTGACAGTACCTAGCTAGTTGATGATGATGCATGCAATCTCTAGATTTCTAGTTAAAGGGTCTAGTTTTCTTTGTTGTGTGTAACAATTTCCTTCAATTGAATACCAAAACAGAAATTATAAATTTTTTTTGTTATAGCAAATGGACTAATAAGTAGTAATTATAATGTATTGCCAGTTACAAAGTAGCCCACCTCAGATGGGTGATTTCTAGCATCCATTACTTATTTTTTCGGTCACTTACACCCAACAGGCCCTTTCCCTTGTTACAGAATCATAGGACCACAGGTTCTTGTGTTCTTGTCAATTGAGTTCCTTTCTCATTCATAGGATGCCCTTTGCCCTCGTTATGGTTTCTCTTTCCATTATATCTCCACTGGCAAGAAAGAGATACATATGGTTTAATTGGTTCTTGGTCGACCACAAATGGTGTCCTTGCCATTGGCTCTTTTTGCATTTTCAAAATTTCATTCATTATTGCAATAAGTAGTGGTTTCTGTCTTGTTTTCTCCCCTTTTTCACCAAAAAAAAAAAATTAAATAAAAATAAATGGCTCATAGTTGGACCGCCAACCCAAAATTGTTGCCCAAGCCATCACATTCAATTTTGTATCGACAAATATTAAAACAATAAAAGCCTTAGTTCACGCTTTATGTCAGTATCTATTCAATATTTTTATTTAAATTTATATAAATTTTAAAATTAATTTTATATTTCATTATTTATCATTAAATTTTTATAGTATAGATTAATCAATGTAATTTTTTAATTGGTAATAATAAAGTTATTAACATAATTCTAATAGTTTTTTATTCTGTTCTATTTTATATATATATATATATATATATATTCAACAGGCATAATTATACAAAGTTTATGATCCTCATGATGCATTTTGCCATTTGAAATATAAAAGAATATATATGTATGTGAACCATAAATGCACATGCAAGTAAGCTTCTAAAAAGGTTCATGCACACTCACATTGGGCGATTATATATTGTCAATCACGCATTAAAATTGTTTTTTATGTTAGTCGTTGGAAAATATTTACTAATACTCAGTTAATTAAATATCTCATATACCATTAATATAATAACAATGTCATGTTTTTTTATATTTTATTCCTTTTAAGCATAAAAACACTTGTATATCACATACGATTTGTTTGGATAGAACGCTTTAAAATTCATCAATTTATCAAAATTAATTAAAAATCTAAATTTTTAATGAGTTTTTTATTATATAAATTTTAAAATTATAGTTTTTTATATGCATATGAATCTGTAAAATTTAAAGTAATTCTAAAATAAACTAAAAGTTGAATAAATTTTTTTATTTATTAAAAATGAGAAATTTGACAAAAGTTCATTTTTTAAGTGGATTTGTAGAATCTAATATATTGGTAGACTTTAACAGATTATTATTATTTTTTTATTTTTTATATCGAAACGATGAATTTTGTTTAAATTTTATAAAATCTCTTGCCAAAAACTCTTAAATTAAATATATTTTTTTCATTTACATGTACTTTCTTATTGGTCTGTATAATATACATCATATAGGCAAGTCAAATTCAAATGTTATATGCAAATAATTGGGGTTCCTCCTAAGCTTTATTATTTGACGTCAAGGCTTTCAGACCCCAATATGCATCTTACGAAAACTAAAGTCCATAACCTAGGCCGACCCATTTTTCTATCAAAACAGAAGAAATCACCAATGGAATTGACTTAATACCTTTTTTTTTTGTTTTTTTGAACATAGTTACGAAAAGAGTGGGCAGTTAAACACTTTAGTATTAAAGAAGTACATATATCGATGAATTAAATCGCTTACTTAATACAACTAAAAGGAAAAAAATTTTTAAAAAAATTATAAAAGTCCAACCTCAACTAACCCATTAGAACAACAAAATAGATCCAGTTAACTTCATTAATGTTTTGCATACTGTTGAGTAGTTATTTAACATTACAAACTTAGAAGTTTATTTGGCATAAGTTGCATTGGATCTTGATGAGGAATCTTGGATCCCCAGAATTCCTATTCAAACTTGTATCCTCTATATATATTAGTTCAAAAAGAATATTCTACTTTTTAAATAAGAATATTCTATTGCCAACACTATATTTGCTTATTTCTTAATTTGCGTTTCATATTATTATTTGGATTAGATACTAAAACTCATGAGTTTTACCATAACATAAATACACTTTTTCGTTTATTATTTTATAATTAATAATGTCAAAATACAGAAATATAAGATATATTTTTATAAATTGTGAGACGAAATAATGTGTTATAGCAAAATTCATGAAGATTTTAATATTTAGCTCTATTATATTTTTTAATTTTCAAATTCTTTTCATTATCAAATTATTAATTTAATGATTTTCAAGTCATATTTATAATAAATGGGATGATTTAAATTTAAGATTAATTATTTAAAAAAATTAATAAAACGTAGTGCCAATCTAAACTACATTTAATTATTATTTGTATAGCCTTTTTTACCAAAAAAGAATTTTCAATATCCGAAAGAAAAATAATCAGGAAAATTAAAAGAAAACAACGCATTACATTGTCTTTTCAAGATATGCAAGGTTTTGAGCTTTTTTTTTTAAAAAAAAAAAAAATCAATTTTCCATCCTTTGCGGGATTATATACTAATCATTAAGTAATATTAATCAAATGTAACAATGCTTTCATTGTTAACAATAAAAATCATAAATGCCTCTCATCTTTCACTTTTTGTCTTTCTTAAAGTTTTTTATCTTATCACCAAACATGACTATTTTATGTTAATCATAAGTCTCAAGTTCAAGTTTGATTGTGCCTTCATTAGAAAAAGTTTTGCCAACCTATTAATACTGCTGCTCGAATCCAGATATTGACCCAAAAAAAAAAAGTTTTTTTCATTATTTATTGCTTGGGTTATTATTTAGTGATAATTTTTTATTTTTTCATATTTCATTTATTTTTTTGTTACAATTACATGTATTTTTATAAGTTTATCTAATTTTCAATTGTGATGAGAGTTTTAAATTTTTTTTTATAGAAATATAATTTTTGTGTATAAAGGTTATTATCATTATTTTTATGAGATTGATTTATAAAAATTCTAGAGTGATTGATCTAACTCTATGGCTAAGTTAGTATGAAGACATAGATAATGAATTATGATTTAATATAACCATTAAATAAAGCATATTTATTATTGCTATGTCTAGTTCAGGATTTCTTTGATATAATTATGTTTTCACGAATGAAAATTGCTATTTTTTTAAATTAAATTCAACAAACTCAATATTAATAGGATTTATTATAAAACCTTAAATATGAATATATCTTTGAAGTTTATACTATTTAATCTTTATATATTTGAAATATATTATTAAATTTATTTATTTTGCTTTCATTAGACTTTGAGATCCTTTCATCAGAAAAATAGTTTCCTTCTGTCAATCCAAATTCAATATACTAACTACTTAGTCTTTGTAATTTAGAAATAATCAAATACTTAGTCTCTGTATTTTGATAATTATTAATTAATTACATAGTCCTTCCTATTTGATAATTACAAACTATTTAGTTCACATTGAAAATTATGTCCTCTTTTAGTCTATAAGAGTACTTTCATACGTCGAGCTTAGATTAACAGAAAAAAATTTTTGTTTAGACAAGAGGACCTTAAGTCCAACTCAAACAAAATAGAAAGACTTAATAATATATTTTTAAAAATATAGGAATTAAATAGTGCATTCAAATAAAAACTTCATATAAGTAGAGGTAATAATCAAGTTGAGTCGAGATGAAGATGGGTCAATATTGAGTCACATATTTTATGGACAAATTTAAATCAAATAATTTCATATTATGATTGGATAGAGTTATTAAATTAAGATGCAAAAGGTCTTTTTAGCTATTTTTAGACTTTGAATTGGGTTGAATTACTTATAATTTTAAAATTTAAATATATAAAGTAATATTTAAAATAATTTAACATGATACTTTTAAATTAATTTTAGAGTTGAATCGATTAAAGTATCAGGTTTAATCAATCAACTTGAGTTTGGATAATCTCTTTCAATTTTGAGTTTGAATAAAGTTCAATTTTCAATTACCGCTTTTAGTTATAAGCTCTGCTTTTTTTAATGTTTATTTATAATTTATAATTAACATTTATGAATAATAATTGTTCTCTTTCATATGCAAAAATATATTGATTTATTACTTTTTTTAAAGAACGTGAAAGTCTTAAATTCTCATGTATTGTTATGGTTTAAAATTTCACTAAATTATTAGTAAATTATCAAAAATAAAACAATTAAAGGACTCTTTATTATAAAAAATTATTTTATAAAATAAAAATTTAACAAATTTTATTATTAAATAAATAATTGATTGGACTCTTTAAATTTAAAGAATCAAATTTCACTATCTATTTTAATTGGTAATTAATACAAGCATTTTATTAATTGGTATGTTTAGTTTTATTTTTATTGAAAAAATAAAAAAGAAATGAAAAATTAAAACTATTAATATTTATGGAAAAAACAAAAAAAATATAAAGAGAATTGAATTTAAATAAAAAATTTCTATTTTTTATATGTAAAATATTGATTAAAATACTTTCTATTATATAAATATTATCTTGCATAATTATAGTATAAATCCTCTAATGCAATTGATCTCTATTCCAATATATATATATATATATATATATATATATATATATATATTTGAGGAAATATTATCTTTAAATTTTGTAACTAAAATATGTTCCCCAAAATGTTATGAATTTTTTGAGCCTCAACTTTCAATCGGTTTCTATGTTCAGTTTTCTTTCCCATTTCGATTAAAAACCAGAATGAACTTTTAACAGAAATACCTTTTTCTAACCGTCGAAATCACCGACACGATCATCGGCGTGACCAAAAACGTTCCACCATGCCAAACGGTTACAGGTGTCGTCCTTGCATCGCACCGTCACGCTCCCCAAAATACCTAACACCAAAAATCCGCACTGGAGACAAAATAATAAAATATAATAAAAATAAAATAAGCTCTTCATCTTCTTCTGGCTGGTTTCGTTGTATATATAGTTGCTTGAAAGGGAAAAGAGAGAGATAATAATAATAAAACGACGTAGTCACATGTGCTTGTACTTCTTCTCTTCCTTTTTACGTTTCGCTCTGGTTCTAGACAGATTACTGTGCTGCTTAATTATATGTTCAAGTTTTTTGTTTGAATTTGATAGGTGAAAATGGCGAGGGAAAATTTGGCGAGTGAGGAGGGTTTTTCTTTAGAGCTACCTGCGCCTCCTGGTTGGAAAAAGAAGGTATTGTTCTCTCTTTCTTTTATTTTCTCTTAATGGTTACGTTTTGGATATTCAATTTGATTTGATGACTTCTTTTGTGGGCTTGTACTTAATTTTGCTAAATTTATTTCAATTTCTTGAGGGTTGGTCCGGATTCTATGTATTGATTGGGATTTTTTAGTTTTAGGTAGAATTTGGCTGTAGGGCTTTTTTGAGTTTGCTTGTAATTATTTGTTTTTTGCTCTATAAAATGGAAACTGTGTTGGATTTTTGGTCACTTAATTCTGAGTTCTCTATATATATATATATATATTTTTGCAGTTATGTTTATTTTCTGTTATTGCTTTTATTTATTTATTCTTTTTTTTTGGGGGGGGGCGTTAGTTTTAAAGCTTGAGCGACCTTAGAATTTCTTTTTTTCTTTCAAAGAGGTGTTTGATTGTTTTTTCTTCTGTTGATTAGGATGAGGAGCTGGTATTATTTTTATCAAACTGTGCTTGCTGATTTGAGATAATCATTGTATGCTTCCAATTTCTATGGTTCCTTTTTCAAGGTGAATATTGTATGACCATTATGGAAACTGTAAATGAGAATTTGTGATATCATTGGCACTTGGAATGTGGTATTCTTTTCTAGTTGCCATTTGCAACTCTACTAAGTTATTCTGTATCATTACCAGGATATTATGATGGTCCTTTGTAAGTTTCACTAGTTTAGTGTTCCAATAGGGGCCATCTTTGTATTTCTGGCTTGGTATCTCAGGCTCTCATCATGTTAGAGGTAGGTTGAGTCAGCAAGCATTGTGGTCTGATTCATCATGTTGATGGTTGATGTTAGCTAAGTTCAAGTCAATGCAAAAAACTTGTCATGTTCTGTTTGATTAATTTCATTACTGTGCTTTAGAGTTTTTAAGAGGATCTTAAACGTAAAGAAATCAATTCTGAAGGCAGTTAAATTTGTGGAATGGTTCTAATTTTTCCTTTTATTGGATGAATTAAGGGAATTTTGTCGATCCACTGCTCAATGAAATTTAATATATGTGATGAAATTCATAATAGATTGTGCAGGTGTAAAGTTATGTCAAATTCATTCTAATCTGTTTGTTGCTGATGCCTGGGGTAGTAATTTATCTTTATCCTTTAGTCTTGATTGGGTGGGTTGACCAAATGTGTTTGAGCTGAAGAATTTTGCAAGTTCACTTTACTTTTGATGAGATTCAAGCACAGGAAAGTGTAGCACAAACTAGATTTTTATAATGTTGTTTCTCTTGAAAATTTTGCACTTAGATAAAAATTCTTTGCTTAGTATTTTTACAATATGTAGCAGCTCTATTTTCAAATAACTGTGCTTTTTTTTTTCGGAGCAAATAATTGTGTTCGACATGTTGGTTGTTTAAGTGTTTTTAGTTAAAAAACATGAATAATTTTGGTCACATGATATGGGGTAGATATGTGTGTTTTAGAAGGTGTTTGGCTTTATGATTTAATGGATCTCCTTTTCTAATTTCCTAAAGTTGTATATAAATTTTCCTAAATTCTAAAAATTGATTCTCAAATTGATGTATACTTCAGACTTTAGAAGCAAATAATCTCCCAAGTTTTTTTCATAATGATTTTCCACACAAATTGGATTATATCTTAACACTTGCAATTTTATTTGACCAAAATTTGCTAATATGTTTTTATCAATTTTTTTCTTCATATATGTTAAATAATGTCTCATAAGTTTTGTGTGCTTGTGAAATATAGAGGCTTAGCTGACCTTGACTAGCTTGGGATTAAGGTTTAGTTGAGGTAAGTTGAGTGAAATATAGAGGCTTTCCTAGTTTGTTTTTTATTCTATCTTTTGTTGGTTTGATAAAACATGAATTGAGATGTGGTCTATAGCTGGAACTTGCATTATTGAACAGGAAAAGAGGACAGCTAAGAGTTTTGATGTTTTTGCTAGTTTATTTATCCTGCTATCTTTGCAGTTCTCGTCCTTCTGCTTCTTTAGAAATACAAAAAATGGAAAATCCAATTAGTGGAAACTGGAAAATATCACTACTTATTATCAGAGTTGCTTTGTTAACAACACAAGTGCACAACAATGGCAAAGTGGATCCAAAAGAGGAAGAAATAATTGCCTTAGTTATAGTATGTTGGGTTTAAAATATGGTTTGGCATAGTGTTCTTCTATTTAGAGGATTTAACATAGTGCTATATTCTTTACACATGAACTTCAAAATTTAATTCTAGCATAGGCTTGCATTTTTTTAAAATCAAGCAATGCCTGCAGATTGACCTGCTTAGCAACCTCAGCATAATCATTAGGTTGGTTTTTTGAGGCATTGATTTTTGATAGACTCACTACCATATTATTGCACTTCTGAAGTGATTTTGTTTCACCTTTCCAATGCTGATTTTATATGTAGTTTTTATGTTAATTTTTGCTATATGCTGTGTATTCTGAGGGAGTCTCATTATGTTTTCTCTGCTATTAACTCTTCCATAAATTGTCCATGGAGGTAAATTCTTTGTTAAATTAACATAGTTCATAACTAATGTTAACTTTAGGTGGAAGATCTCTGTGGAATTTTGTTAGGATTGACTAGAGCAATGTATCATCTTGTCCGGCTTTCAAAATTTGTTATCCAATAGCTAATAAGATTATGAACTACTTTATAATCTTGTGCCATCGTCCATTGTTTTCTCAAAATATTTTGAACACAAAAGTGTTTCCCTGTGCCAATGTCTAGGGCCAAAAGACTACGAATTCATATTTATGAAATAGAATTTCAAGTTCATTTGACAACAATTGTGTGCTTGTGTAACTTTAGTAGATTAAATTTTATTTTTAATGATTTATCTAATTGCTTTTTACTGTCAAAAAACAGAGCAGACTCTTACTCTGTTTAACAGTGGAGCAGATTTTGAAGGCAAAGAATTAGGGATGGAAAGTAAAAGGAGAAGGCACGATATTTTTTTTTTGACAGAATTGTTGTGAAAGAAGACAGAGAGAATAAAAACATTGTATCCTACCAACTTATCACAATGACAATGGAAAGTCGAAAGTCGACTCTGATGCAGATTTTTTTCATTTCCAAATTTAATATTTTTCCATGCATATAGACTAGGTTTTCATTCCTTTTGTTGCAACTGGGAGAAGGAATGTTTTTCTTTTGGTTTGGTTCGCTTTTTTCTTCTGTTACAAAAAATGTATGTTAGTTAATTAAGAATGTTATGAGGTGAAGACATGGGTACATTGTGGTAGTTCATTTCATTTGGGCAGTTTGTTCATAAAGTTTTCATTTGGTTAGCAGCACAGAGAGAATGGTGATGTATTTGGCTGTGCAGTGGGTGAAAATAAGCATCTGGACAAAATTGACTGGATTTGTAAATAGCCTTATTAATAAAAATTATTTAAGATCTTAAGTTTTCTTTGGCATAAGATTGCAAGTGAGAACTCTTTTTTAGAATGACTCAGTATTATAGTAACATGTTGGAACTATGCGTGCAGCTGTCCCAAACCACAGTGAAAGCTCATCTTTCTTCTTGAATTCGGTGAAGTTAGTGATCCAAATGCTGTACCATTACTAGAGTTTTCTAGGTTGTATCATTAGGTGGATTTCTTGCATGACATTTGGATTTCTGCTGTCCAAAGTATGTTCATTTTCCTTTTTCTCTTTGTTGAAGCACATCGCTTTCTGTTATGGTATATGTAGGGACCTTCTGAACCATCTGAAAGTCTTCACTTCCTTAAATGTACATATTTTTATATCTGCCTATTCGTATCACCCAAACATTCAAGTTGATTAAAGTGTTTTCTAGACTTGTATTTAACTGTTCACTCTCTCTTTACTTTTTCCAATATATGGAGCATCATGCAACAGTTAATTACTTTGTCCTGGCACTATTATGTCTGTGCTGATTGGATGAGTTGTATTAAATGTCATGGAGGTTGTGGTTTTTATTATATCTGATAATTAAGGTAGTGGAAGTTTAGGGAACTTATTTGCAGATTCTTTAAGTTTACACATTCACTTTCAGATCTAACATCAATCGAGCAGCTGATGCAATACTTTTGAACCCTCTACTGATAGAAGAGGTTAGCTTGGGAACAGGATTTGATCCCACTATTTCTAGTTATCATGTTATTGCTGTAGGACAAAATTTCTAGTTCCTTAACTTTTTATATCTGAAGATATAAGTGATTCCATGCTTAGGGAAATTTCCAGTTTTATAAAGTTTTCAATATATGTCTTTTCTAGTTCCATTTTTGGTTCTGTTATAGTCAAATTGATTCCATAAATTGATGGTTCATATTAATGTGCAGTTTGTGCCAAAAAAGAGTGGGATCCCTGAGAAAAATGAGATCATATTCACTGCACCCACAGGGGAGGAAATCACTGGCAGAAGACAGTTGGAACAGTACCTCAAAGCACATCCTGGTGGTCCAGCTGCATCAGAGTTTGACTGGGGCACTGGTGAGACTCCTAGGCGATCAGCAAGGATTAGTGAGAAGGCAAAGGCAGCTCCACCTCCAGAAAGTGAACCTCAAAAGAAACGAAGAAGGAAATCATCAGCTTCTAAAAAGGATGAGAACAAAGAAACAGAAACTGCACCAGAAGGAGTCAAGGCGACAAAAGAAATTCAGATGCAGGAAGCTGGAACAGAAGGGGTTGATGCAAAAGTAGAAGCTGAAAAGGTGGATGAAGGAAATCAGGAAGAGAACGAAAATAAACCGCAAGATATCGATGCTAAAGCAGAAGCAGTTCCTACTGAAGAAGCTGAAGTTGGAAAATCTAATGACACTGAAGAAGGAAAATGTGAGGTAAAGCCTGGGCACTCCAAAGGGACTTCTGATGGTTCTGGAGCATCTGAAAAGGAAAAGAAAAATATAGAGGATGAGAAGGTTCAAGGAAAGGATGAGCAACCACTGACAGAGGCAGCCAAAGAATATCGCTTTGCAGAACAGGATAAAGCTGACACAATCATCAATGATGAGAAGAAATTTGAAGCTGAAGGAGAAGAGGACAAAGAGAAACATGATACAAGCTTTCCCAAGTCTGAAGGAGAGATCAAGGACAAAGAAACCACTAACATCAATAATGAGCAACCCAGTTGTACAGGTGTTTTTGAGCTGAATCAGGTGGAAGAAGTAGTTGAGAATGGAAGACCCGGCAGTGATGCTAAAACAGCTTAAGCCTTGAGTTAGCACATCAAGTAGAGTAATTTGATGCTGGCTTCTTCTCTATCACTCCCTCTCTGACCTTTTAAGACTATTTTCTCCATTGGCTAATTCTAGCTTTAATGTTGTAACGGATAGCTTTCTGATTGTTCATTCAGACATTGATTTAATAGAGCCCTAGATTAGATGTATAATGTAGTAGCAGGTTTTACTGACAAACTTGTAGCATACAGTACTCACTGTAACAGAATGATATTGGACACTGGTATTGTAGTATCATCACATGGTTAAGTAGCAGGTTTGAATGCCAAACTTGTAGCATACAATACTCATTGTAACAGAATGATAGCGGACACTGGTATTGTAGTATCATCACATGGCTATGTGGTATATCAGGAACTGCCATTTTCTCTTCTATTTTGCACGGTGTTGCAGGTGGGATCAGAAGGGACACAAGCTGTTCATCCTTTGTCTCGTGAGTGCAACGATAGTAAAGAGCTCTTTTATGTACCTCGTGCCAAGAACAGGTATGTCTTTAAGTGTTATTTGACTTAATTTACTCATCTGTAAAACCTTTCCCGTGATTGCAAATTCATGCATTGAAAGAAATTAGTATTAGATGGTTAAGCCTTAGTTTGAAGAATGAACTTTGAAATGTTATCACTTGCAAACTGAAGCTCAGGAAGATTTTAGGAGATAGTATTTTTGTTATCGTTAATATTACCAAAAGAATGATATTTATTTTCGATTCTCCTTAGATTTCAACTTAATTCGGTGAAAAGCAAGCATTTCTTTATCCTTATAGTTTGCAATTGCAAAAGAAGATTAATTGCCCTTTCTTTCTTTTAACAATAGATTTTATTTCATTATCCTTTGGCCCTTTTTGATATGATTTATTCTTTTATAATAATTTTAAACTTTTTTTTTTTAATTGTTTAACTAATGCAGTCTTAGTTTTGTTTCCTCTTCCATCGTAAATCAGTAAGTACTATTATTGTTATTTCTGTAGTATGAGATGAAAAGCAGTATGTGTGTGACGGTAATGCAGGGGACTTAAAAAGGGTAGTTTTCTATCATTTTAGCTACACAATCTTATGTGAGTTAGCTGTTTAATGTGCTGAATCCAGCCGTCACAACGTGGGTAAGTAAAATTAAAAGGAAAATAAAAACGAGAAACCAATTTGAAACTGAAATTTCAATGCAGGAAAGAAAGCATTTTCCATTGGATTTTCTCTTTGAATTTATCAGTTTTTTCTTCTTCCTTTTTTTTTTTTGAAAAAAAAAAATAGTGACGCTAATTCTGTTTTATTTTTATAAATATCTCTTATAGAGGCCGGAGGAAAATTCATTTCTCCCTCCTTCATACTATCAAATGGCGTAATAAATATTTTGCAAGATTCATATTGTGGTATTTGAGAATACTGTAAACATTGCAAATTAATCAACGAAAATACGTCCAAAACAAGTCATTTTCCATCTCTTTAGTCCATGTTTTCAGTCTCTTCTGCCAGCCCTGTTTGGATAATATAGGTATGAAATCAAGTTCAACTTTTAACAACCATAACGGAAAAAATAAAAAAAAAATCCAAAATCCTATTTAACAGTCTAAGCGAACCATGACCACCAAATATTTAAACAACCGACGCGACCACTGGTCCAAACGTGACAGGTGTCGTCCTCACGGTGCACCGTCACGCTCCCAAAATACCCGACAGCAGAAAATTGGTCATAAGACAAAAGAAAAACTCATGGCTCTTCACCATCTGGTTTTTTCCTTGTATAGATTTTCGTGCAGAAGAAAAAGAGATAATAACAACAATACTAAACAGATAGGAACTTGTGGGTCACATGTTGGAGTAGATGAACATGGCGAGTGCAATGGAGAAGGAGAAGGAGAAGGAGGCTTCCACTCCAAAGGAGGGTTTCTCTTTAGAGCTTCCTGCTCCTCGTGGTTGGAAAAAGAAGGTCCTTCCTTTTCTCTCTTTTATTCGTTTCTTCGTGGGTATTTTTAAGGGTTGAGTTGGATTTTTTAGGTAAGGGTTTTATGAGGTTTATAGCTCTATTAATTTCAGTTATTGCTAAACAAAAAATTGAAGCTTCAGCGGTCTGGTCTTATCCGTTAGGGTTTTTTCCCTATTGTGTGTGTGTGTGTATTATTTTCCAGTACTACCTGTTTTTTGCTGGTCCTTTTTCAAAATGTTTTATGCCACTTATGGTAATGCAAACTATATAAGAAAAGATGTGCTATTATGGGCAATTGTAATGTAATGACTTTCTGCAGTTGTCATATGGAGCTTTATTCTTTATAATTACCGGGGTACTATGATATTTCTTTATTTGCAGTCCATCACTGAAATAATCAGTTTTTGCTCCTCCTAGGGATTAAAATTTTAATGATTTGAAGCATTCTATAGCCAAAACTGAAATAATCAGTTTTGGCTCGTCCTAGGGATTAAAATTTCACTGATTTGAAGCATTCTATAGACATGCTTATAGAATCACAAATTCAAACCTAATTCTGATGTAGAATCATGTCCATTAGATTTGGATCACGTGGCATTGAAACATCATCATAAGTAGGGCACTATCATTAACTATATGAAGGAAAAGAAAAATAAAAATAAATAATCTGAAGAAAATTAAAACCCGTAGGTTTGTTCATCGTGCGCTCTCTTTTCTTTATTCATATTGATCACCAAGTGGACCAAGTTTGGTTCTTTTTATTCAACTTTTCGGATAATAAGTTCCTGCTTGTTTTTCTTTAACAAAGACTAAGCTAGAGTCAAGTATTAGGGATGTCTTTTTCATTTTTTCAGCTGTATGTCATGAAAATGTCAGAAATCAAACTTTCTTTTGGTTAACAAAGGAAATAGATACAGCAAAAAAGTGAGCTGTGAGTAGTCTACTTTGTCTTTGCAGTGTTTTGTCCATAAGCTTTTCTTATGAGTATTAGGGATAGTCTGTTCAGTCAGAATATTTTTGCACTTATTGGTTTGTTTATTTCAAATCTTCTATTTTATTTGTAATTTTCATTAGATGGTGAATGGTGGTTCTTTACATGCACTAGCATGTCGAGCCATATTTCCCACTTCAACTTATCTAATAGAAATTTTTTTTTTATGTTAGCACTATTATTAGCATCTATTAATAGATTAGGAACACTTGGCTCTTTAAAGTATCAGGACTTAATTGTGGGGAGAAAAAAAAATCAAGAACTTGAATTCTCATAAAAAAGTATTAGGATTAAATCCGTAATATACATAATCAAAAAGTTATCTCAATATCTTAAGTTTTATTGGCTTAAGATTGCAAAGGAGAGCTCATTCCTGTTATGACTTGGAATTATAGTAACCTGTTGGAACTGAGCTTCACTGTACTGAACAAGAATGGAACTCTTCATTTTTCTTGAATTTATTGAATTTGGTGACCCAAAATCATTAATTGATTGTGTAGACTGTCTCTGCTGTTGGAATTCTTGTGTCCTACATTGACTTTATTTTTGAAAACCATCATTTTTCCTGGCTCTTTCCACTCGAGGCACATCAATATCACATTCTTGAGCATTTTAAAGAACTTATTCCATCTTGTCCTTGTTTGACACTGCATCAACTAAGTAAATTGGCGGAGGAACTTTTTGAACCATTTTGAATGGCGTCCCATCCATATTTGTGCTTATTCTATACCTGCCTGTACTTGGCCTTCAAATTTTATATTTTGGTGGATCGAAGTGTTGGCTTGTGCAATTAGCTTCATGTTACATGCGGTACTGCACTTTCCAATATGTGTGGTACATTCTGAAACAATTTATTTCATTTTACCCAAGCATAATTAAGCCTATGTTGAATGATGTGCATTGAACATCATGAAGGTCATGTTTTCTATTACTGGAAGTTGAGGAAGATTAGAGAACTTTCTTACAGATTCCTCTGATTTAAATGTTGACTTTCAGATCTAAAATCATTTGATTAGTTGACCTGCAATATTTTTTAACTCTTTCCTGACTGAACCAGTTATGAAAACATGATTTGATCCTGTTATTTCTGGGTATTATGTTATAATCATGGAATGAAAGTTCTAGTTTATTGAATTTTTTTTAAGGAGAGTGTATAAACTTTTTTAAGTGAATGACTTTTATAGAGTTTATAGATTTTTTTAATGATTTTTGTGGAGTTTGTAAATTTATGAATGACTTTCAAAGACTTTATTTTCAAAGTCTACAAAAGTTTTGAGAAGGCTTGAGAGAATATGAAAGATAATTTTTTAAATGGTGTATCCTAAAAAGTAATCTTAAGTCTATAAAAGTCTATTACTTTTAAAAATCAATGACTTTTTGAATACCGATTAACTCTTATGGACTTTATAAAAGTTGTAATTGAATATATCTTGATTTTTATACTTTTTTAAAGCCTTTAAAAATCTTTGTTGAACACCTTTTGATTTTTGTAGACTTTTTAAAAGTTTTTAAAATTTTTTATTGAATATCTCTTAACTCTTAAGGAATCTTTAAAAGTTATTATTAAATACTCCTAACTTTTAAAGTCCATAAAAGTCTTAAATTCTCTTAATCCAATACGCTCAGTAAAGTTCGTCTATAGTTGGTTGTATTTAGCAGTTCCCATGCCTAGAATCTTTGGTTGGAATTCTCCAGTTTTAGAAGTAATGTTGCATGTTTTTCTGTTCCATTAGGGTTCTTTTATTGATGGTTTATTTTCATTTGCAGTTCATGGTCAAGCAGAGTGAGACCGCTAAGAAAAATGACATTGTATTCATGGCCCCAACAGGGGACGAAATCACTAGCAGAAGACAGTTGGAACAATATCTCAAAGCACATCCTGGTGGTCCATCTGCATCTGAGTTTGATTGGGGCACTGGAGAGACCCCTAGGCGATCAGCAAGGATTAGTGAGAAGGCAAAGGCAGCTTCATACTCAGAACCCGCAAAGAAACGAAGCAGGAAATCATCGGCTTCAAAAAAGGAGGAGAAGAAAGAAACAGAAACTGAACAGGAGGGAGCCGATGTGACAAAAGAAATTCATATGAATGATGCTGGAAAAACTGAAAGGGAAAATGCTGAAGTAGAAGCTAAGGAGGATGCAAAAGAAAACTGGGAAGAGAACAAAGATAAACAACTTGATATTGATGCCAAAACGGAAGCAGCAACTCCTGAACAAGCTAAAGTTGGACAAGATGATGTGAGATTTAATGAAACTGAAGAGGGAAAAGGTAAAGTGGAGCCAGGACATTCTAAAGGGACATCTGATGGTTCTGGAGTACCTGAAAGTAAAAAGGAAAATGTAGCGAATGAAAAGGTTCAAGTAAAGGATGAGTGACCACTTGTCGAGGTAACAAAAGAATGTGGGTCTGGAGAGCAGGATAAAGCTGGCTCAGTCATGAATGATGGGACGAAGTTTGAAGCTGAAGGAGAGGACAAAGACAAACATAAAGGAAGCATTCTGGAGTCTGAAGTAGAGATCGGGGATAAAGAGGCTGTAAATGGCAACGATGAGAAATCCCATTGTACAGGTGTTGATGTGGTGAATGAGAAGGTGCTAGAAGTAGTTGAGAACGGGGGACCTGGCAGTGATGCCAAAAAAGTTTAAGTCAGCACATCAAAAACCTTAATTTGATGCTGGCATCTTCTTTATCACCCCTTTCAGACTTGTTTAGACTGCTAAATCCGTTGGATTACTCTAGATTTAATGTTGTAATAGATAGTTGTTATCAATAGCTATCTGACTCTTCATTTAGACATGGGTTTAATAGAGCCATAGGCTAGCTGTATAATTTAGAGTTGCTTATTGCTGAACTGATACCATTCTCTACTATTCGTAACAGTAATAATTGATACTGGCATTGCAGTATCATATCATGATTTATGTATTAAGTTCCTTTCAGATTTTCTGTTAGATGCTTTATAGGAAGCTCCTGATCTATGATGAGGTTGAGAGTCTTCCAGTTTCTTTTTCTTTCATTCTTTACTATTGACTCTCGGGCATTCCAAGGTTATGAAAGATGGTAGAAATTGACCTTTTTTTCTAATGCAAAATGGTTCTTGTAGGCAATCAATTAACCAAGGCACTCTTTCTTGGGAAAACTGAAGAACAAAATGGTGGCAGAGAGGTGACATGCATTGCAAAGTTTATCACAAGCTTCCAGCCTGGTAGACCCTATTTTCTATTATGAATGAAGTAAGTATATTAGGAATGCTCCTGCTGCTTATGTTTTGCAGACACTCTGTACTAGTTGTTCATAAAGTGCGTTGATGTCTTGAGTCCTATGCTTTGTGCCCCTTATCTCATGCCAAGAACAGGCATGTCTTCTGTTGTTCTTTAATTTATTGTACTGGCAACTGTAAAATGATTCCCATGATTGCAAAATCATGCATGGAAGCAAAAGATTAGTACAATTAGATAGATAAAACTTCACAGCATAAACAATAAAACTTCAAATGAATCAAAAGAAATATTTTTACTAGTAACCGAAGCTCAATGAGATTGAGCAAATAACTACAACTCGTGTGAGCAAAACAGGCTGTTGATCTCCAATTTAATGGACTACTCACAAGCACAAATAGAAGTCAGTAAATGATTGAATCATATAAGCAAGGGTGTGAAGACAATGGAACTGAGTGTCCTTTTCAACAAAAGGAGAGAGAATGAAGGTCCTTAAACCCCTTTGAGCTGTCCAACTAGTCCTGTCAAGGTTGTCCATTTCTCAAATGCTGTAGCAGACGACACAAAAGCAATTTTGGAAGATTCAATGTCATTGCGAATGACTGCAATGTGAAAAGCAGAGTTGCGTTATTCGACTATTATGTAACTCTACAAAAATATATAAATATATAAGGCAGAGTTCTAAGAAATTGGAGCACATTTGATATAACAGTAATAGGGCATATTGATTTTCCGGTCATTGTTCTATCGAATCTTCAGTTGATTACATTGGATTATGCATATTCAATTACACTTTGTGTCCCAAACATGAAACTCTGAGTGGAAATATTGAAACCTACCTGATGAAATCAATGTAGCTAGAGATGAATTAAATGTATCCACCTGAATCTTCGCCTCAGGACCAGAGCTCAGCTATTGATCGGTAAAACAAAGACAATCAGAAGCTATATCTAATGCAAAATGAAGTCACAGGAAATTCCCCATTCAATAAATCATTACCTATTCACTGAATCATATTTTCAATCTCTATAAATGATTCTCGATAGTCATGTTTACCTTGGAGAAAGCTATATTAGCCTTTTGGACCCAATCTGTATCTGTGCTCCCCCCAAGAACTGAACCAGCTGTAGGTAGATCATTGTTTTCTATAGCTTGACCTACTTTGCTCAGCTTGTAAACTAGATCCTGCAAATATCCTGTACCCGTTTTCATTGCATAAAATTAAAAGAATGTCATAGAAGCATCATTGAAGGTCCAGTTGTTGAGCTTTTATTTTGTATACAGCAGGAAAGACCCTTAATCGTGTGTCTCCAAAAACAAAGTAAATTGGGCTTTTGTTTTGCATCATAATATGAAGGAAAACAAAATCAAAATTAGAAATCCAGTTATTGTTATAACAAACACCAAATTACAATTAGGATACCCAAAACGCAATCATATGCCATTCTGCTAGTAGCTGACTAGTTGAGCATCTGCTAGGTGGGTTGTATCAATAATTATGGACAATATGGAACAATTATGAGATTGAACCTGTTTCCATGTTAGAAGAGCTAATGACACCTTGTCTTTCAAGCCTTTTCTTTCGGTCCCTCTTAACTTTCTCCAATAGCTCTTCATCATCATCAGCTTCCAATATAGCTGCATTGGCACGTGAATTGTCCCTGCTAGCCAATGAGAAGAGAAAGCCGGTGATGAAGGAAATAGAGATGCTTCTTTTAGTTAATATTGGCGGCGACTCACTGAAGGCTCTGCAAAATATCAGCTGCTTCTTGGCATTATTGTTTTGCGGACAAAATGATCCATGGGTTATTATTGAAGAAGATAAAGAAGTTGATGATGATGAGGAGGAGGAGGAAAGGAAGGAGTTTGCAGTTGAAAGAAATGGTGTTGCCATTTCTTGATTTTTCTTCTTGTTTGTTTTTATGGTATTTTTTGGTGGGAAAAGTAGAAGTATTGCAAGTGTTTTGAGAGGATAAGGTTGCTGGATTTCCGTCTGTAATCTGATCCAGTCATTTTGGAAATGCATAATAGTATTCTTGTCTTCTCATGTTCTACATTAAAGTTTCCTCTCACAACTGTGAACTGTACTCGAGGCTAACACATAAACTATTTGATTTTCTAGGTAGGCATTGATTTAAAGGCTAAAAACAGTTTTCAGATCAAGAAATAATAGGTATATCTCCAGAGGAACACGAGTACAAATATCACATCAAAGTTATATTATATTTTACTTTTATATAATTACAGAAAATTTATTTTATATATATTATGATAATATTATAAAATTGAATTAAATTAAATTATTTATATTATATATTTAATAAATAATTAATTATTTTTCCATTTATGAAAAAATTTACTTATAGTGGATGTATATTCTTGACCTGCACACCCAGCTAATGATATCGTAATATTTAATAACTGCGTAAAGAATTTATTATTATATAATAAAAATACATTCATATCTCTTTTAATACATATATTTTTATCTTATTAGATAAATATATATACTCAATATCAATAAGTTCTCCCATTACTTTAATATCAATTTAAATTTTGATTTCATTAAATCATTTGGTGATTCAGTTAAATTTTAACACTTTTATTATTAGTTTGAAGTAAAAAAAAAAAATCAAAAAATTCATTTAATTTTTTAAAAATTTCAAAAGTAACCTTCCAGTTCATTCTCTCTTCGCAGTTCTTCATCGCTTTTTCTCACTGTAAAACCCGCAATCACCATAACTCCAATATCACAGTACCCAATGTCTCAAAACTAGGGATTTTTAAATGTCCTTAGTTTCTTCTCTTCTAAATTGTCCTCCCCACTTTAGTTGTTGTTTATCATCAAATCCACAACATAATATTTATTTTTTGCAGATCTCAACCCCCTTACTTCACCATCACCACCACAACAAAAGTAGCCTATTCCCTGAAATTTTTCAGGTTCTTCTCCGAAACAACAAAACCTGCCGTGATATTTCCTTCCGCTACCCGGTTTCAGCTTGACAAAGTGAAGAATTTGTTTTCCACACAAATAGATATATTTTTTTTTCCTTTCTAGTGTTTTAAATAAGAGTTGCGCAAGTGAAGAGAGGAAGCGTTTAAGAGGTTAGAGATAAGCCCAATGTTGACATTTCATATTAGAGATGTCAATTTCCGTATGTCAAAGTTAGCTAAATTAAAATTAAGGGGTGTTGTAGCATGATATGTAAAATTGAAGAATGATTTAGTTAATTATGAAAAAAGACAGGGTGCTTTGAGTATTAGTTCTTTAAAAAATTAAAATTAAATATAATTTAATACAATTATGGTTGCAATTAGAAGTGTAAATGAAAAATAATAACATATTGCATTTGATCTAAAAAAAAATTAAATAAAATATTTTTATAATGTTATTATTCGTATCACAAAAAATTAAACTTATTAATATCCTTTCAAACATCGTACTTCTCATAATCACTTTTCTTTTAAGCACTTATAATATTTTATAAAAAATTTTATACTCATATTTGGAGATATATATATTCTCAAAAGTTTTTCATTTACGTGTATTTTTATATATAATATAAATATATACTTTTTTGTTAGGAAGTAATTAAATTAACACAAACATCGATTCATTTTACACAGTAGGAACCTCAAAACTCTTCCATATACTATTTAATCAATTTTGAACTTCAATTTAGATCCTAATACAAAATTAGGTGATTTTTATCTCTTCAGTTTTGGTTTGAATAGAATAAAAGAAATAGACTTATGTACACTTGATAGTATATTTTCTCAATTGGGAAATTAAGATTGAAGTAACTAGCTATGCCTTTAGTCAATTTCAGGAATCTTAAGTCATCCAAAGACTGAGAACTTATCAAATAGGTGATGAGGCCGAGAATGATCAATCTGTACTCAACTTGCTCCAGCTGCATGCTTAATTGCAGTAGTTGTTACATATTTTAAAATTACTGAAACTCCTATTGCACATATATCTTATAATGCGCTCTTTTTCAATTTTCATAATTTAAATTTTTTTATTTTATTATTTTTTTTATTATTATAATTAAAATAAATTAATGTAATATGCAACTAGTTCAATTTAGATTTATTATTATTATTTAATTTGATTTAATTTTAATTTTAAAAGTTTTTTACATAAAAATTAAATATGTTAAATTTTAAAAAATAAATAAATTATAAAATTATGTTAAATTAATTTAAAAAATATATATAATTATAATCAAATCAAATTTTGTTAATTTTATTTGATTCAATTATAAATACATTATTTTCATTTCTTTAATGAATTAAATATGATAGATATAAATATTACAACTGATGAATATTTATGTAATAATTAATGAATATGAAACTAAAGAAAATGAATATTATGCAAGTGGATAATAAATATTTAAAGACTCATCAATGAACAAAAAATTTAATGAAAGAAGATTATATAATTTAATGAACAAATTAATTCTTATAAAATATTAAATAAAAAATAATGAACATGAAAATTAAAAATGATGAATATTATGCTTATAGATGATAAACATCCAAGAACTAAGCGTTGAACATCATGTTTAATGAAAGAAGGTTATATGTTTTTAATGAACAAATTACCTCATGTACAATATTACATGAAAAATTAATAAATATGAAAATTAAAAATGATGAATATTGTGCATATAAATAATGAGTATTTTGATACTAATACATGAACATTAAGTTTTTTAATGTTCCTAGTCGAATATAACACAAATGATGAACATTATTGAAACAAATGATGAATATTTCATCACTAACTTATAAACATGAATATTAATAAAATATGATAATATTATTAACATAAAAACTATAATTAATGAATATAGTGTTTACAAATAATGAATAGTTATGTACTAAATAATGAATATATATTTTTATATTATTTAAATAAATAATAAATATTTAATTATTAAGACCACAACGGATACAATAAATAAATATAAATAAAATATTGTTATTTGCATTATATTAGATTAAAATTAAATGATTATCAACAAAATATTGTTTAATAAACTAGATAAACAAAAAAACTATAACTAATAGTTTAATAAAATAATGAATATAAAAAATTATATTTGATGGACATTGTGAATCATTAATAAATATTTACTTATAAAATAATAAATATACATCACAGTTGCGAGAAATAAATGACAATATAAAATACATATTTTAGACTCCTAAACTACTATGCTACATCTTGGTCAATGATTGCATGGTCTACTAAATGAGTTATCTTTAGAATTGAAAATTAAAAGCTTGCTCCACTTCCCTCTTGCCACGCACATTTCCTCCAACAAAAACTCCTTTTCTATGGATTTAACAAACGAGGGATCGGTTGTGAAAGTAGATTCCCTTAGGTGGAACATAGCGGTTGATAACGCAAAAGCCAAAAAGGTCTGCCTTTAAGACATTGCTATTATATGTGTCATCACGGTTTCCTTAATAACCAAGCACCATTTTCTCGAGCCAGCTCTAGGGAGTAAAGATAACCCTTTTTTGTTTTAAGTCGATAAGAAAAATCAATCAACTGATAATAATTGAAATCCTGGCAACTCTTTCGTTTCAAATAATGCGGATATGCCGAAAGAACAATTGCATCATGAAATAGACACTGGTGCAACAGCTAGTCCCATACTCCCAGTGATAGACCTTTAATTTCTCTTTACGTTCACCCAACACAATCACTTGCAATAAGAAACAATTTATTCAAGAAATCATCTTTCCACACATTAGTGGAAACAAATAAGAAGCAAAAGGGGTGGGTCTCTCTTCTCAACCTCCATACTGCCATATATTGTCTTCTTCTCTTTTGGTTTTGAAGCTTCAAAAGTTGGTTTCCCATGCACTTTTCCAGCCTTTTTTATGCAAAATTGGTAGTCTAACCTATGATTAACAGGACTCTAGTACTTAGAGAGCGACTTTTTTAACTAAAAAACAAGCATAATGGAGCTTTTATTGAAAGGTTTCTGGCTCAAAAGGTATAGGGGAGAGATGGTTGAAGCTCACAAGACTTATGCTCTAAGTTATTATCATTATATGTTCTGTGATTAAGCATTTAGGACATGATCTAACCAAGTAATTGACATTGAGTGAAATTTAGCTGGTAGGAACCACTATTATTAATTTGGATGGTGACAATATGATTCCTCTTTCAACTAGCACTATGCATTCGTAATTTTTTGTTTTTAATATGAAAAGTGAACATTTATTCATTGGTAGTCTCAACTTCATTATTACTAATTAAATTAAAGCTTCAATTGATAATTGTTTTTATTCAAAATAATTCATATATATTGCTAGTAAACTGATTTTATGAAGATTTGGAAAATTTTAGAATAACTTTGATTAGAAAAAACAGGTAGGATGGTAATTATAAAATTTTTATACAAATTTCAAATTCTCTCTGCTCTATTTTTATGTTATAAAGAAGTAATAACTTATGTAAATTGATTGAATGGATATTTTCCTGTGACTTAGGTATTTTCTGTTCCAAGTTCACACTTTCAAAAAAACAAAAAAAAAAAAAAGTCCTAATCAACGTAATAAAACACAATTGATACCGTGTTAATTCTTTCTGTTCTTAAATATATTTCCCCTTTAGGCTCACGTTTCATGAATAATTATGATATGACCCCATTCATATCAAATATATGACTAATGTTGTAAAATACAGTAGGTATGGATTCAGATTTATGTTGCAACATCCACTTAGGTTAATATGAACCGTTTTATTCAAATGTCACACGTGCTAATTTTTTTTAAAAAAAATTATATGTGCATTAATTTTTAACTGTATGTATATTGATATTAAACTACATATATATTGAAATTCATAAAATAAATGAATGAAAAGTACATGAATTTTAAATTGATACTATAACATTAATATAAAAATTTCTAAAAAATTGTGTTAATATACATTATTCATGTATGTACATTAGCTTATTAGTTTTAAACTGTATGCAAATTAATATTAAATTGTACATATATTGGTCCTTAACTCTATATATATCATTGTTGAATTGCATGTACATTGAAATTCATCAAATAGATTAATGAAAAGTGTATTAGTTTTAAATTGATACTCTGCCAATAATATAAAAAGTTCTACAAAATTTTATTGATATAGATTGTTCTTATATGTATATTGGTCTATTAATTTTGAATTGTATTATTCCTTAATTGTATATAAATTAGTTTTGAATTGCATATATATTGATATTGAATTATATGTATATTAGTATTGAGCTGTATATATATTGAAATTTATAATATATTAGTTTTGAATTGATACTCTATCAACAATATAACAAATTCTAAAAAACTTTGTAGATATACATTGTTCATACATGTATATTGGTTTATTAGTTTTGAACTACATTATTTTTTTCATTAATATATTTATAAATTTCAATGTTCATGCAGTTTAATACCAATATATATGCAGTTTGATGTTAATGTACATATAGATCAATATCAATATACATATAATATAATACCAAATGTATATATAATTAATGATTAATATACATAAATCACATGTGTCTAAAATAATATCAACGCGAGTCTATAATATAATTTTCGTCTAAAATATCAGGCACATTATCGTCAAACTGGACCGCTCAATCTGTCACATTTGTCTGCTTCAACTTTATTTGGATAAAGTTAATTAATTTGCATATTCTAGGAACTGCTTTTCATATTTATTTATTTTTACAAATAAATATTTTATTTTATTTTTGAGATATAGAGATTTTAGTATTTAATTAAGCGTCATTTGGGCAATGACCTTGCACTTGGTTTCCGCGTTCAATATGCATGGTGTTTAAGTTGCAGGTCGCAAACATATCTAATCGGGATCTTTTCAAATTGAATTATTTTTGAATCATTTAGATTTCAGTTGTGTTGGAATCATTCATTAAATTTATATACATTAAAGATTTTGAAATTCAAATCAAGTTTGGAATTTACCTTGAAGAATAATATTTCAAATTGTTATTTACTTTTTTTTAAAAAAATTCATTTGAATTCTTTAATATTTATAAGATATTTTTTCATAATTAATTAAGAAAAATGATTTTTTTAAAAAATATTTCTTAATTATATAAATCTTATATAAATATAAATTTGATTAGAATTTTTTATTTTTATTTAAATGCATAATAAATTAAATATAATTTATATTTTAAATAAATAACTATATATAATGACAATACGTAATTAAATTAAGTTTATATAAAATTAAAAATAAAGAAAATATTTTTTAATTTTTAAATAATTTTTAATTATTTTTAATAATTTAAATCAAATCATTTAAATTTATCTATATATCAAATTAAAATTGATTAATTTTAGATTGACTTACGAATTCGACTCAAATTAAATTTTTGAGCCGAATAAAATACTGCAAACCTAGTTTCAGTATTACAAAAACGATTACTGCATGGATTTCAATTTTACAAATTTTAGAATTTTAGAATTTCATAAAAGAATTTTTTATCTTTTCAATTTTAACACTGATTCACATATAAAACAACATTAAATATAAAATTACTGACATGATATGTCAGGAAAAAAAATGCTTAAGGCTCTATTTATTTTGTAAAAATATTTTTTGATATTTTCTCTAAATTGTGCATTTAAGAAAATTGATCAATAACAAAATATTTAATATTGTTAAATAAATATCTTATAATTTAGAATAAATTTAGAGAATCAAATTATCAACTTATCGTATATATTTAGAAAACAAAATAATAATATAACCTCATAAGCTTATGAGGTTCGTGAGTAAAGAGTGAAATTATAGAATTATTATTTTGTAAAGGAGACAGAATTTTATAACTAATATATTTTAGGTATAAAATAATGAAATTACTATTTTAAACTTATTCAAAACTTGCTTCACGAAAGACTGTTTTTTTTTTTCTTTTGGAAATATTGAATTACTTTTATTTCTTATATGTCCGCCAACATGCCACAATCAGCTAGTAAACGAAGAGGGCATATATTCTCAATAAGAGATTATTAAGGCTCCAACCTTTTTTTTAAAAAAATTGACTAATCAAAATTTAATTTTTATTTTCATAAACCTAATTAAGAATTATTTGATTTTTGATAAATTTATAATTTTTTGAAAAATTTAATTATGATTAGAAATTAAATTTATTATCTTATGGTTATGAAAATGATTTTAATATAATTAAATTAAAAAAATTATGAATAAAATTATTTGATTTTTATATTACAAGATGATGGAGTGCTTAAATAAATTTATTCCCAGAAAGTACCAAAGAGATAATAATATTCCTAGCAAGTTGAGACTCCACACTTGGCCAAATTGGAAAGCCACGGTTAAATTAAAAGCATTTCATGTTTGAAAGTAGGATCACCGTTTCTCTCACGCGCTCTTTTCGCTAGCAACTTTGAGGTTGCACCTTCCCGTTTGTGTCTTTTTGTTTTTCTTTTTTTCTTTCTAAAAATATTTTTAACAATAAAATTAAAATTTATTATTTTAGAGGATTTCAATATTGCTACAGGGTTTTTTCATTTTTATTTTAAATTTTTAAGAAATAAATGCTAACAAATACTTATAAAAATGTTGTTTTAAAATTTTTTCATAGTCATTAGAAATAATTTGGAAATAAAAACTACATATTTAATTTTCAAATTTTTTTTTTATCTTTGAGAGGAATAAAAAAATAGCAAGTGATATCAAATTGAGATCTTAATTTTTTATTAAATTTATATGAAATATTAATAATATTTTTAATTTTATCTTCAATTTTTTATATTATTTTTATAATAAAAAATAGAAATTAATAATAAAACTTGTAATATTAGCACATTTTTATAAATTTCAATCTACAAAATACTAATCAACAACAATAATCCATAAAACAAAGATTTCAAATTTGAGGATGAGAATAATAAAGTGAACCACAATTAAACAATAATCACAATCAATAATTAAATGATTCAAAATCAGCAGACTATGTTCTTCAACAACAAAAAATGAAGTCTCTAATCCCTCACTAGCGCCCTTTCATCAACCCAACTCTTCAATAATATAAAGATTGAATATTTATTTTTATTGTTTGTCTTCAACAATGACAAAACGATAAAGATTAGATTTTTATTGTCCATCATCCATTTACTCTAAAAGGGGGATTAAGATCGAAATTAAGAGATCTCTATCGCAAGGTAATGACCTTCAACACTAACTCCATTTGCAATAGCAAACATCGTCTACTGTTGGTGCTACTAAAGATTGAATAATACAATTATTTGATGATGAGCATAACTATTATCAATTGTGACAAATCGAAATAGAGCACGTGCTATTGTTGATGATGATTAGCATAGGTTGAAACATAATTCGAACGCAATAGATAGAGCTAAGATTAATATCCAATGAAAGCAATAATATCATGTGTATTTCTTGTTCAATGTCTCCACCAAGCTAATTAAGGTAAGGCTCTGATTATCATTATCCATGCTTACCACCAAAATGCTCCAACCTTGAAATTGGTATTTTTGGATTTGAGATTATGTAGTTCGTAAGTGTGAATGAGAGGAGAAGATAAGTGAGTGAGGGAAATAAAGGTGTATTTCTCTTTTTAAAAAAATGTATTGCACTTTTTGAATTTTGTTCTTCAATTAATGAAAAAATGCATTTATTTTGATAGAATGATTTTTTCAAGATAATGAATTAAATGTGAGGAACTCTTTCATATAATTTTACAAGATAAATATTAATTTAATTAAATATAATAAAATTAAGGAATTTATAATAATTAACTCGTAATGAAAACAAAAATAGAATTTCCATTACTTTGAAGACATTAATGTTCACATGACTCATTGGCATGAGTGTTGATGCAAATAGACGTCCCACATTTTAGTGAAGGCGCGTGGGGCTGTAAAAACAGAGGTACAAAATATGCAAATGTACAATGTTGGTATGGCCGTGTGTGCATAGCTTGAAGTCCAAAAACCGGCAATTAGTCACCGACCAATGGGCAAAGTTTTGTATTTGTTTGTATTCACGACATAAATAAACAAATTAAAATAAATACCAAAACCAACAATAAAATCTAAATAAATATCACCAGACAGAAAATTCAAAGTCCCAAATCCCCCCTTGATACTTCACTCCTCACTCCCGCAGGAAACGACCGCCAAAACAATCACTTTGCTTTCCTCTCTTCGGTGTTAGTCTTTCCTTCATATACCCAGAAATTATTTTACACAGATTTGCATCCAAACTAGATAGATTATAGAGACAAGCCAAATGATAGACTGGAGTAAAGTTGAAATTTTGGCATATAGAAAGTTAAAAAAAAAAAAAGTGAAATCTTTTTATTGTATGTCTTATGGCATGTCATCAGCAAGAGGAGGAAGAAGAGATATTACAGTTGCATAGCAAGAGGTTTTTATTCAAATCAAGATCTTTACTAAGGAGAGTTGACTCATATCTTTTTGATTCTCTTTCTTTACTAAGGCAATGAAAAGTTACCATCTGTTCTTGTTCTTCTTCTTCGCTTCAATTGGTACTTTTTCTCTTCTCTTTATCTTTACATTTACCATGTTTTTGAATTGATTCGTAGTGCTGGCTATATTGTGTTTTTCTTGCTTATGTCTTACTCGGGTTGATCCCAGAGTTTGCTCGATGGAACTGAATTTGGATGTGTTTGTCTGGTTTAATTGTTTTTATTCATAGCTTTGATGATATTGGAATTGGGTTTGTGTTTTTCTTGGGGAATTCTCCTTTGATGCTCTTAATTTTCTTTAATTTGAATTTGTTTTGACTGTAGTCAACTGGAAGAATGGATATTGTTTGTTTCTTTTCGCTTTATGGTTTCTCATACTGTTTGAGACTGTTGATCTTGTTTTCCTGGTTATGTTTTCTTATTCATCTTGAAAAAGAAAAAAAAATAAAATCACATGGGATTCTTCTTGCTTTTCGTGGAAATTTGTTTACTCAATTCTACGGTGGATCAGACCCGTTTGGTTCTAAGTAAAGAACTTGAAACAAGTTTCCCTAGTACTGCTCCATGTCTATGGATGATTAAACTATTACAGAATTTTGGTTTGTGTATTACGGTTCTGCGGGATCATTAGTTTCTTTTTCTCCTTTTCCCACAGTTACACTGGAAATTTTGTGGAGTCTTTCTATATTACCCTTCATCTTGTTTTTTTATTTTTCTTGCAATTCAGCAGTTTTGCATCAATTTGATATATCGAATAATACGATTCATTCCATAAAAACCTCTCCAGGGCTTCTTCATAACTGTTACATATATTTTGCAAATCAGGCTACGTAAGCAGCATTTTTTTTTCCTCCAAACGTTTAAGGATCTTTCTAGTTACTAATTACTGAAATAAAGTCACAATTTTTTATTTCCATTATCCGGGATTTGCAAGAGACTTTTATGGCCATTATATTTTGTTTTTCCATGCGTGTAATGGCTATTAACAAATGACAAGGTTTTTTTTTTTTTTTTTTTTATTCTTTTATTCTTTCCTGCAGCACCTCTAACAGTGCAAGCATTCACTGGAACATACGGAATAAATTATGGAAGAATTGCTGATAACATCCCTTCACCTGATGAAGTTGTTACACTTCTCAGAGCAGCTAAGATAAGAAGTGTTCGGATTTATGATGCTGATCATAACGTCCTCGAGGCATTTAGTGGAACTGGGCTTGAACTTGTAGTTGGGCTTCCCAATGATTATGTGAAAGATATGAGTGCTAATGCAAGCCATGCCTTGACTTGGGTTAAGGAAAATGTGGAGGCATTCCTCCCCAAGACAAGAATTAGTGGGATTGCTGTGGGGAATGAAGTTTTAGGAGGAAGTGATTATGAACTTTGGGGAGCTCTTTTGGGTGCGGTTAAAAATGTGTACAATGCCTTAAATAAGCTTCGTTTAGCTGATGTAATTCAGATTACTACGGCACATTCGCAAGCTGTTTTTGCCAACTCTTATCCCCCATCTTCATGCATATTTAGAGACAACATTGCTCAGTACATGAAGCCACTCTTGCAGTTCTTTTCAGAAATTCATTCTCCATTCTGTTTGAATGCTTATCCGTTCCTGGCTTACATGAGTGATCCAGAGAATATTGATATTAATTATGCTCTTTTTCAGAAAACTCAGGGTATTTATGATGCAAAAACTGATCTGCACTATGATAACATGCTTGATGCTCAGATTGATGCAGCCTATGCTGCAATGGAAGATGCAGGATTTAAAAATATGGAAGTCATAGTTACTGAGACGGGTTGGGCCTCACACGGAGATGATAATGAAGCTGCAGCAACACCTGATAATGCAAGAACATATAATTATAACCTGCGTAAAAGGCTTGCTAAAAAGAAAGGTACTCCTCTGAGGCCTAAAATCGTGGTAAAGGCCTATGTTTTTGCAATATTTAATGAAGATTTGAAGACTGGGGCAACTTCTGAGAAGAATTTTGGGCTGTTCAAGCCTGATGGAAGCATCGCATATGATATTGGGTTTCGTGGACTAAAATCTTCATCTGCAGATTCATCACATTTATCTTTGAAGGTATGATGCTCCTTACACCAATGAATTGTCATTTTAGATGGTCGCTTACTGGGTTTAGGATTAAGCAGTTCAAAACTATACATGTGTATTGGAAAAATAATCAACAAATTAATGTTATTATTTGTCTTATTGGCTTTTATCATTTCTGTTCCATGACATTTTCAGGTGTTCCATTTGTTTTATCTTAATAGCAATTGCATAATTTTTTGTTGGGTTTTAACACAAAAGTTGAAAACTAAAGAAGCATATGAAAATTCCTATAAAAAGGAATTTGCATGGATAGGCAACGAGGAATTACTTTTTATGTTTAGTGTAGTTACTTTTGACTGCATGCTTCTAAGACTTACTGTAGGATATAGAATTTGTCTTCTCTTATTTTCAAGAATTTATTAGCACACCAAATTGCCCACAAAAAGCTCTGCAAAAAAGCCTGATGGCCATCAGCAATTCTTTCTTAACATCTATTTGTTACTCACTCTCAAAATTCACTTCAGTCACCTAAATCCCATACCTGAACCCATCCAAATGACAACAGTCAACACTTCTTCCTAGACTTGATAGAATGAGATTTCTTAGTTCACTTGAAAAGGGATTATACTAGGAGAAAGCTGGAAGGTTTGAGCTTTGATTGACGCACTCCTGTTTAGTCCTACCTTCCTTTTCTTGTAAAATTATCTTCTTCAATCTCACAACTTTTATTCTGGTTGCTTTGAGCTGCATTTACACTAGAGAATAACTTTTAGAATAGGTCCATGGATACGATCATTTAAGATCACTCACCACTAAATATTTCACCACGACTAGGGTGATATCCCTGGTATAATTCTGATTTATGATTTAATCACTGTCTCTCAGCATATAACTGAATTAGTAATTGCTTGTGGTTAGAAATCTATCCTATAAAATGGCATGGCTTTTCATAAATTATACTGCCAGTTTTTTCAAGCAAGTAATGAAGAGAAAAGTTTTTACTGTCCTAGGTCTCTAACAATTGCAGAAGAACTTGTATTACAGATAAAAGAAGGATGAGCATATTTTTCACCCTTTCCTCCAATTCTTTAGCCTAACTTGCTGACCATACTTAAACATGGTATTATATGCCATTTCAAGTTCAAACTTGAATGTGCAAACAAATGCTAACTTTGTTTTGGATTGTCCTCTACCTTTCTCTCTTTTTGGTCTTCTAACCTCATTCTGAAAGAAATACTTTGTAAGTAAATCACAACCCAAGTACTGGTAGTACTGGTTTGAATATAGTATAAGCATGTCTAGTTTCAATATACTTGCAACATCTCAGCCCAAATGTAATAGATTTATGTAATGCATCAAAAGATAAATGATTATGGAATGGTGAATTCTTATGGACAATAAATTACAAAATTTAAAATAAACATATTCTTCGTTGAATTATCATTCAACAATTAGAATAATAGCAAAATTACACATACTTGTGTTAAGATATTAGGATCAAAAACATGATTGATGAATCTGAGGCTAAGTCAGTTATATACTCTTGTAGAAAGAATCCTGTGACAGTGATGGGTGTTGCCTGATACGACTGAGAGTTTGATAATTTAAGAGATTTTGCAAATGATTGCACTGATGGTGAATTATGCATGGTTTTTCTCTCCTATCAATCTTAAAGAGTCCATAAAGTATCCCATGTTTGGCATTGTTCTGGCTATTGTTCTTTAGGTTTCAATACATCCATTTCTGAATCATTTCAAAAAATCCATATTGCAAGTCTGTGATTGGTTATGACCATCAGTTGTATGTGCATTATTGATATTTCAATGTCTTTCACATATGAAGATGTTGCTAACCAAGCCAGTCCTGTACTCATTCAAAATCTTATGTGAGAACGAATATTATAAACTATTTTTTCATGATTGGCGTATCTCTAAATTCTATGTTAGTACAAGGGAATACAAACATTGTACAACACAAGTTAAGCTGTTCAAAAATAATCTGTGAAGTAAAAAGAGAGGGAGGGAAACTAAGTGGGTAACCAAAAGCTGAGGATTCTGATTATATCTACATTCTCTTTATTACTTGCTTTACAACATATCTGAAGTGCTAAATCCTCATTAAATTTTTTTCATGTTTCCCTCCATATTTTACATGCTTGTCACAGGCTGTGCAAGATCAAGGTTTGTCCAGTTCTTGTTTTTTGATACTGGCAATCTCTGCTGTGGTATCACTTGTATTTTTATGACGATGATGTTGCAGAGTCTTCATTATTCTAGGTTTGGTTACCATTCATGCCACTTAAAGTTGAAAATATAGCATTTATAATTGTAGTTGCATAAAGATCGGCCAGAATTGGCTGATTATTATCTTTTTCAGAATATGTAAATTTGTTTTTGCTGGATAACATCTTTTCTTTTCTTTTTTGGAAAATCTGGTGCTTGCTCTTTTGGGTTTCCATCTTTTTCAAGTATTTCCAAGGTAGTTTTTATTGTACAAGGGGTTGTGTTTTGCCTCATCAATTTTGTGACTGATGAAGAAGGATACATCAGTGGTGTATCATGCATAGCAGCCAATGACAAGCGAGAGTGCCCTGGGAAATTCTGGATACCTTTTAGCATTTCAAGGCAATCATGAATGCATTTGGTGTTCATTTGAAAATCTCAACTACATTTTGCCGGCATGGTGTCAAAGCTTTGTATGGAGCCATTGTGCAAATTCACACTTAAAAAGAAAAAACAGTTAGTCAAATGTTCAAATCTTGCAAGTAAAGATTGGCATGCGTCAGTGTTGAATGCTGAATGAAACACTTATTAAATTACTAGGTAGGTTAGAACATAATCTTTAGGTTTGGTGGATTCCCGTTTTCTATTGTAATTTTTGGCTTATGCTGTGAAGGCTCTCTTTGGAAGCTTCCTTGCTCTACCAAACCCTGGGGGATGGGATATAGTGATTTCCTAGGCTATATCTGATTCTTTTCTTTCTTTTGATATTGTTGTTATGGAAAATCAAATAGAGAGCAAATACAGTGGAGGTTTGTTTAATAACTTCCTTTTGAATGCAGCTATTGACTCGGTCCAGTAGTAAGGTCGATATTTTGAGTTCATCCCTTAAGTTATTACTTATCTATTCTAGATGTATGCATCAAACTAATAAATAATTATTCTTTCTGTTAAATATTTTTATATTTGGTAGAGTTAAAATAATATATTCCTGAGAATAAAGTTTTCCTAAAGATAACATGTCTAGAAATAACATACTTACGAATAATTTTGTGTTTGATAAAAAGATGACTGTTATCTCATATTCCTAAGAATATCGTATGCTTATATTTGGAAGTACTTTTTCTATCTTGATGAGTTTAATTAAAAATTATCATGGTACTTCTGATTTAAATTTGCATGAAATTATTAAGTTATAATCAAATATTGTAATATTTAGTACAATTAAACATAATAAATCTATGTTATATTTATATTAAGCTAAAATCACGCATATATATATATATATATAATTAAACAAATTAACTATAATCACAATCAAATACATACTAAGTTTACCATCAAAATCATTTAATAAAAAATTTAAACAAATTAACTATGGTCATAATTTTATTCCATTTATGATTAATTGATTTTGATGATAATCTTAGTGTGTGTTTAATTGTTATTATAGTCAATTTATTAAAAATTTTCTTATTATTTCAAAATTGAGAAAAATTAATAAAGTTTACAAGTAATAAAGAAAGTAAATTTAACATAACAGTTTCCTTTTGTGGTTTGTCATATTTAATTAAATTATTTTTCACTTTTCGATATGAAAAAATCTCTCTTTTTTGATCCATCATAGGAGTTATATTTTCACTTTTCAACATGAAATAATCTCTCCTATTTAATCTGTTACAATTGTTAGATATTTTCTATTAACATTGATTGAAAAATCTATAATATTCTAGACATTATATAAGATTTTTAAATTTCACTACCCTTATTATTTTATCAACTTTATTATTTTTAATTTTAAAATAATAGAAAATTTTAAACAAACTAACTACAATTATAATTTGATTCTATTGAGATTACAATTAAAATCATTTAATAAAAATTTAAATAAATTAACTATAATCATAATTCGATTCTATTTTAATTAATTTGATTTTGATGGTAATCATAATGTATGTTTAATTTTTATTATAATTAATTTATTAATTTTTATTATTATTTTAAAATTGAGAAAATTTGATAAAGTTAATGGAATGATAGGGATAGTGAAATTTAAAATTGTAATATAATATTAAAGATATTATGAATTTTCAAATAATTTTAATTTTAATGAAAATATCAAATTAAAAATAATTTTAGAATTTGATAATAGAATGCATAAATTTAGAGAAAATATTTTAGGCAATAATGAAAAGTAATAAGCGATTAGTTAAATATGAGAAATTAAAGAGATTTATTTATAATGTTTAATAAAATTAAAAAAATTATTAATATAATAAAATAAACGTGAAAGATTAAATTAAGCAAACGAAAAACAACTTAATTAACAAAAAAAAAAAAGGACTGAATTATTGAACTGGATTACTTTGAAGGCCATATTCATGTGAGAAGAAGAGGAAACTATTGGCATTTTCATTGTGTTTTGTATAAATGAATTCTATAATTTTTATGAAATTCATTTACAAATTTACTTTTTGTGTGTTTAGTATAAATTAAAATTTATTTGAAATTTCATTATATCAAAATTTTGAAATTAGTTGTAATTAAATCAAATTCTATCAAACTTGATAAAATTTATAAATAAATTTAAATTTCTAAAATTTTTTCATTATGACAAAAATACCATTAGTTAAAATATTCTTTTTTCTCTTTTTTGTCTTTTCTCTCGTCTTTATTCTCTCTCTCTCTCTCTCCATATATATATATATATATATATATATATATATATATATATATATATATATATATATTTGTAAAAATTTTAAAAAATAATAGAAGAACTTTTTTGTAAAATAAAATATTTTATTGAATTTCTATACTTAAATCCAATAAAAAATTCATTTCATTTGAAATGAATTCTATTTTTTATTTTTAGCATGTCAAACATAAAAATTTATTTATAAATAAATTTTATAAAAAATTAATTTACAAATAAAATAAATTTTAGAATTAAACCAAATGCGACGTTAAGGATATTTAAAACTTTTAAGTAATACGTTCCCTTGGGAAAGTTTGATACCCATGATTTGCCCACCGTTAATAGCAACAGACGATTCTTGGGGATATGATATTCCTGGAATAATGTTGCTCATCTGCTACTAAACAACTATATGATATTACCGTCTGTCACTTTCCCACTCCTATTCACTTCTGCCTAACACCATATTGACTTAAAAAAGAGTGTAACGTAAATAAACAGGACACATATATTAGTCTTGAATATTTGTGTATTCTACTCAAAGAATTTTCTTCTATTATGTCATCCTTGAAGTAATTTAGTGTATTCTACTCACAATTTTCTATCATGTCACCCTTGCAATAACCTCTATTGGCTTAGTCTTTATTACAAAGGGCCCAGCTATGTGTTTCTCCTAACATCATCAATTAGATCATTCATAACCTCGGCTCATGGCAAGCCAAGGTTACACAAATAAATAAGTGAATAGGTACATGCTCACCTTACATGTAAGTTTCTAGCCGATTTGCATGTAATGTCAAAGCCAAATTTATGTGTGATTAGATTAATAATTTAGTGATCGAATAATGTAAATTCAAATGCATAGCGTACTTTTTCTTAAAAAAAAAAAAACCAAATTCCCATCATGTAATTGTTATTAAAAAAATGTAGTCACCCCCAATTATCCTGGAATTTTTTTGTAACATCAGATTTTTTGTTTTATTTTTTTTGGGTAGGTTTTAGTATTGGCTTCAGAATCCAATTTTGAGCAGTGGGTATTGTAAACCGACCACAGAATTTGTTAAAATCAAGGTGCATTTTGGTAAGCTTTACACATACATGATGTCACCATGCCATTGTTTTATATATTTTGTCGCCTCTGCTTTTTCGGAACCTCTTGTCAGATCTATGTGTAGAAAATTAAGAATCAGGATTAGCTTTACACCTCATACCTCAAAACTAAATCACTGTAGAAGCGATTTGACTATAAGAGCATTTTTGGCATTAACCTCTGATGTTGAATGGAAGGAAGGAACTTTATTTATGTTAAAAAAAACAATTTTTTGCTGATACAATTCAACAACTACCCCAGTCTATCAAATTACCAGCTACTTTCCACGTGGCATCAACCAATTGGTCTGAGGGGTCATCTATTTCTTCATTTCTCTCTATATATATTCAACACAATTAAAGCAAGTTAAGCCAAGTGGAATTACATCAACTCCTTATTGGTTCACACATTGGGCGACGTGAGAAACACAAGATTGACCATGGCGAATCTGCAAGTAGTTATTGTAGCAGCAGTGATGATAGCACTACTGCATAGCACAGAGGCAGCAGAATATGTGGTAGGAGACTCTTCCGGGTGGCAAACCCCTTCTAACCCCTCTTTCTACTCCTCTTGGGCTTCCTCACGCAACTTCACCATTGGTGACATCCTTAGTAAGTTTTTTTTTTTTTAAAAAAAAAAAATTAGCTCTATCTCACTTCCAAACCCATATTTAAATGATGGAATACAACACTCATATGCACACACAATTAGTTCCCAAGATTTAAATCCTGAGCACTCGCATAGAAGATATTTCATAAATATATAGACGAGTATAGAGAGTGTGTTAATTCGTGGATTCATCAATACACAAGCAAGTTAGTGTGGGTAATACCTTATTCTTTAAAACAAGAAACAGTTAAGGTTTCTATTCATTTTATAGTTGGTTGTTTTACGGTTTTTTATTTTTTGATTAAGTTGGTTTTTATTGGAATTTGAATTAAAAACCCTCTTGAACTTTGATTTGACTTCAGAATTATTGAATCGAAGATTCATTAATCACGATTTTGTTATTTAATTGCATTCTATTATATATATATATATTTGATTACATTATATTTCTCAAATATGTAAGAATTAGTCATCAATATGTGCATCATATATGCAAACTATGACTTTAAAATTTTATTATAATTATAACATGGAATTCATATAATATTAAAATTTTATATATTAATTGATTGAAATAGTATGTTGTAAGATTTTTCTATTTAAAAATAAAATTTTAATATAAATTTATATTATATTAAAATGATTATTTTGTTTTAAATTAATTTTTAATTATAATAAATTTGTAAAAATAATATGATGATTTTAAAAAATTAATATAATAAAATAATTGCTTAACGCATGGCCCAAAAAAAAAAAAAAAAAATCTCTAACACAATTCTAAAACACGAATTAGTTAATATATATTTATTTATTGTTTTATGGTGCAGCATTCAACTTCGCAACAGGAGCACATGCGGTAGCCACAGTTACAGCGGATGCTTATAATAATTGTAACACTGCCAATCCTATCAATGTTATAACCAGTGGCCCAACAAACATCACTCTCAATGCCACCGGCATGCACTATTATATTTGCACCTTTCCTGGCCACTGCAGTAGCGGTCAAAAATTAGCTGTTAATGTCGGTGGCAATGGCTCCTCTACGACCCCCTCCCCGCCTGGCACGCCTGTCAGTCCATCGCCGCCGCCGCCACCACCACCACCCCCCGCCAACTCTTCTGCCTCGAGTATTGCTGCTAACGTTGCTTTGATTTGTATGTCCATAACCATGGGTTTCGTGTTTTGTTAGTACATTAGCATCATAGTGCCTAATGATTCTGTGGATCATTATTCATTGGATGATAATTGATTGGATCGTACTCATGCTTGAAAAAAATTACTTCATTTCTAGCTTTATAAGCAGTTAATAAAGGAGACTTTGTTATGGATCAACATTGGTCTTGAGAATTTTATTGTCAAATGCTAATTATCCAATTTCTTATTTCACTTTTTTTTTTCTCTTATGTCTAAAATCACATATCTTTAAATCAGGTTACCCATCAATCTAATAATTTTAAAGGTGCATGCTGCATTATATATTCACAAGAATGGCTTGTAAAAAAAAAACTCTTTTTTTTTTCAGGAAAATCATACATAAATGATTAAATTGGTTCTGACCCAAAAAAAAAAAGAGGCTATTAGCCTATTATCACAGTGTGACTAATCCATAATGGTAAAAAAAAGGGTATGTGTCTTTACTGCCATTACGTATTATTGAAGTCTACACTTAACCTAAT